>JAEQML010040343.1:0-82653 GCA_016904865.1 Pissodes strobi
AAAAAATATGCCAAGGTTATCACGTACGTTGAACTCGATTGTAGTATTGTACATTTCAAAAAACTGCTTTAAAACTAACTTGTTCAAAAGGTGTTTTATGGCAGCAATTTGAAAAATCTTAATTTGTTTCCGATATAAAATGAGTGCGCTCGGTAGTCGTTCCTGGAATCCGGAATTTACGGCGCAAATAACTCGTAAGTGGCCTTTATGGGTGCACAAAAGCGAAATATAGCGACGCATTAAATCTTTGGGACATCCGTTTCGCTTATGGGAAGGGTATTTCTGACTGGGCTGCTCTCTCCATTTGACTGCATTGGATGGTCACATTCAATTGCTCGCGTTCCGAGCGCGTTTCCCGTCGTTAATTTTTACTGCCCCTGCAATTACGGAGATGTACACTGCGAATGACGCCACTTTATGTACGTACTTGCGACTTTTACTTGCGCTACGTCAACTGCAGCGTTTCTGCATTAAATGCACTATTTGGATTTGACTCTGCATCCTTTACAAAGTAGGGGGGAAAAGGCGCTTTCTATTTTTAATACTGCTTTAGTAAATGATAGCAAATTTGTGATTATACATTATGCTCTTTATTTGAAATATTATGTGCTCTTAGAAGCTGATGACATTGGAAGAAATGGTGGAACAGTTATTTTCTTATCAAACTGTGATAAAAAAAAGACAATGCGTTGAAAAGTTACTCGCATATGTACAGTAGGAGACTGGTTATAAGGAGAATTAGAAATGCAGTGGCTATATCCAAAGCATTTGATAAGGTATGTCATGACGGATCGTTAAGCAGATTGACAGCATAGGGACTACCACTACCAATTTCCAATTTCTTAAGGGAACGAATCATCCGAGTTGGTATTGATGGACATCTCGCAGTTGCGAACACCTAGGACGTCGCTGTTGCGGGACTCCTTTGTCTGGAGGACTGTCGGGAGGACTGTCTCGCTCTGAAATGGACTGCAAAGTATCGTCTTTCCCGAAAACTAAACCCTACAGCGCTTGATGTCCAATGTCCACCCTCTCATCCACAGACGCACTCATATAGGATTTTCCTTTTGTGTGTGTGCCCAACATAAAACAAAATTAGAAGATTAGAAACCAACCGTGGATTCAAGACGTCAAAAGAAGTGAACGCGAAAAAGTGGTATGAGAGAAGAAGTAGTGGCAGATGCATAAGAAAGTTTGTACCTTCTGCCGAGACTAACAACCGCAGAGAAGCGACAACATAAATCCCGCTCTAAAATTTGGAGTGGGAGGTAAACCGGTCAACAGTCATCTCCACGTGCTTGTCAGTTTAGTTTAGTCCGAGATTTGTTTAGCACAGTCGTCGACGACAGAATTTTTGCGTGAACGCCAGTTTCCTTTGGTTTGTTTGTATGTTAATTATTATTGAACTTTACTTCTTTAGCGAGGGTAAAGTCAGAAAAAATTAAACGCTTATCTAAGTCAACCCAAAGTTGATTCGACGACCAGCCCAAACTAACCAAATCTATTAAAATTGATTATAACGTATCGGAACCGCTTCAAATGACTAAAATAAGTTGAGAATAAGTGAAACTAACCGAAAGTTGAATCGACGACTAACCCAAACTAACCAAATCTATTAAAATTGATTATAACGTATCGGAACCGGTTCAAAGGACTAAAATAAGTTGATACTAAGTGAAACTATCCGAAAGTTTATTGGACGACTAACCCCAACTAACCAAACCTATTAAAATTGATTATAAGGTATCGGAATCGGTTCAAATGATTAAATTAAGTTGAGACTAAGTGAAACTAACCGAAAGTTGAATCGACGACCAACCCAAACTAAACAAATTTATTAAAATTGATTTTAACGTATCGGAACTACTTCAAATGACTAAAAGAAGGTTATACTCGTATAATTCACAAATAAAAGGGACATCATTATCATGTTTGTCTCGTGCCACAAGTAAAAATGTGTTCGTAGATTCCTATTATTTACCCATTGTTCTTTACCAAAAGCTATTTATAGAGTCAGATAACTTAGTAGGCATGTAAATTAAAGAAAGGTGTGATTTATGTGCTAAGAAATAATGTCTCACCTGGAATTTTACACAGTTCACTTTGCACTAATTCTGGATCGGTTTGGTTTGACTTTACTGTCTTAGTACGTTTTCGCCTTACTTTCGGCATTTTGCTTGACAATTTAACTAGTCGTTATTTTACTTGAAAAGCAATGAAATCCCTTTGCTTACTTTACTCATTGCTATTTTTAACCTGTAAGCCAGCCGGCTACCGTTCATCAATCCAGCCAGTTACCATTGTTAAGCCAACAATATTAACGTAATTAGACATACAACATTCGCAATTGTCTGAGAAGTTGCCAAGGTATATCCAATTTCTCGCTAAAGGAATCCACATCATTCACAGGTACTCGTATGCGCCTTAAAGCTCCAACAACTGTTCCATGGTGAGTCACGCATTTTCCTTTTATAGGGTTTCGCGCCTCTCGTCCCTCGATTCCTGTGACGTCTTTTACTTATTCTCAACTTATTTTAGTTATTTGAAGCGGTTACGTAATAATCAATTTTGATAGATTTGGTTAGTTTGGGTTGGTAGTCCAATCAACTTTCGGTTAGTTCACGTATTCTCAACTTATTTTAGTAATTTGAAGCGGTTCCGATACGTTATAATCAATTTTAATAGATTTTGGTTAGTTTGGGTTAGTCGATTCAACTTTCGGTTAGTTTTATTTAGTCTCCACTTATTTTAATCATTTAAACCGGTTCCGATACGCTATAAACAATTTTAATATATTTGGTTAGTTTGCGTTAGTCGTCCAATCAACTTTCGGTTAGTTTCACTTAGTCCCAACTTATTTTAGTCATTTAAACCGGTTCCGATAGAGTATAATCAATTTTAATAGATTTGGTTAGTTTGGGTTAGTCGTAGATTCAACTTTCGGTTAGTTTCACTTATTCTCAACTTATTTTAGTCATTTAAAGCGGTCTGATACGTTATAATCAAGTTTAATAGATTTGGTTGGCTTGGATTAGTCGTCGAATCAACTTTGGGTTAGTTTCACTTAGTCTCATTTTATTTTACTTATTTGAGCCGGTTCCGATACGCTATAAACAATTTTAATAGATTTGGTTGGTTTGGGTTAGTCGTCCAATCAACGACACGAAAATTTCGTAACGGTAGACGAAAACATAAACCATGTCGTGATGCGACCTTGAAAAATCACTCACGAAACCAAAGCAGTATTCACTTCAATAAGTTTACAACGCGCTCGGAACGCGACAAATCAGTAAACTCTGAGTTAAACCGTTAAATCCTAAAAGATAACTACTATTCATAATACATTTCTAATAAAGTAAATAATAAACATGTAATTAATTGCATGTTTTATCGGTGTATAGCATTTCTTTTCCCTTCATTACATTTCTCTCAGTGTATTTATTAAGTCGGTCATCTGTCACATATGACAAATTGAACTTGGCTCTCCAACTTCAAAGGTGCCGACGGCTTTTGTCGCTTCTCTGCGGTTGTTATTCTCGGCCTTCTGCACCTTCCGTTCTTTTTCACCTGCCGAACCATCCATAGACGCGTTTTGCCGTATAACGGCCCGTCAGTATGGCTATAGGGTCAGCAGATGAGAGAACGGTACTTGAGGCTTTAAACAAACCCAGTTAAATTCAAACCAGTAGTGTGTTGTAGCCGGCGCCATCTAACCGTCTGGTCAAACAGAATCATGAGGAGAATTACGGTACGAACATCAGGAAACAGTGTTCCTTACTAAACAATACCCAGCTATACTTAGATTGCCAAAAGATACACTATAACGAGAATATCACTGAAAGGCAGACTTAGAAGGGGGAAGATCAGAGATAATACATAGGTCAGAGACCTTGTAGGAGAAGTGGCCAGATCAATGGGAAAATTTACGCAATGAACAAAAAATGTGAAATGGTTAAACAGAAGTTAGAACAAACGCAAAAAGAATGGTAAATGACATGAGACTAGTTGGAAAGAAGCAAAGAGGGCAACACAACATAGAAGAAGACAAAAAGAACCGGTCGAGAAATACGTACTCTAGTGGCAGTTTTTCATTAGTAGCAATATCGATAAACGACTTCTTAAATAATCAATAATGATGAAGACATTGTCTTGTCTTGGTTGTTTTCTGGCAATTTTCCAGAAACCACCCCCGTCCGGGCTTAGCTCGAGCTCAAGCGAGCCTCCGAGATAGATTACACCCTGATGGACTGGGGCGCTATTTGGTAGAATCCTCTAAATATCGAGTATGGACTCCTTGCAATTCTCTTAAATCTTCTTAACGGCACAGATAAAAATGGTCCCATAGGTAAGCTGAAATCCGTGTAGGGGAAATAGCATTTGTGAGATCTTTATATTATAACAAAGCATAGAGGATATTGGCAGGCAGGGTGCCGGGGAATCCTTATATTAGAATAAAGCCAGAGTATAACAAAACAATATTATACTCTGATCAAGCATAGAGGATATTAGCAGGCAGGGTGCCGGGGTATCCTTATATTAGAATAAGGCCAAAGCATAACAAAACAATATTATAATCTGATAAAGCATAGAGAACAATGAACCCCCATGGTCACGACCAATGGGGACGCTAGTACAGCGCTCGGTAGAGCGTCTTACTTGTGAGAGAATAATTGTATACGTGTGAGTTTACTTACTTGGGGATCGAGACAAGACTCGATTGAAATGAACCCCCATGGGCGATTACCATGGGGACGCTAGATGCCTCGTTCGGTACAGCGTCATACTGACTGACAGAATATTGGCATACCTTTACTTGTAGGCTTGACTACGACGGGATGTCGCAATGGCTGGATACCACAATGTCACTTGAGTGATATCTTGAAAGATTAGGGGGTCTCAAAACGTGAAAACTGCCTAGCATGGCACGGCTTGGCGCCATGCCGGCGGGAAAGCGCCCTTAGCGCGGCTTGCTTGTGCCAGGGTCAAGAGACTACTTCATACTGAATTCTAGAACGTGAGAAGGCGTCGTCTTCTCGTACTTTGTCGCGTTAAATTACCCCCACTACCGTCATATTACTTCAGTATAGGGCAAATAACGTAAATATAGAGAAATTGTGTAATAACTTAGCATCACCGGTTGTCTAAACTAATATTATGAATTTAACACAAACCTGGTCGAAATCTGCTGCCTAGTTTTCATGAAATTCGATTATTGAAGATCGGAATTTTTGGGACCCCTAGAATTATAGCTAGGAATTTTAGGTTGGGTGAAGTGACTCTCCTGTAGGCTAGCGCTGTCATTGGTCGGGTTCAGATGAGTAAGCGTTGGTACAACGGATGGCGCTAGGAATATCGCCGGGGTACAGTGGCTTTTCTGTAGAAAGCGCTGTGATTGGTCAGATGCCTTTCGAGGCCGCTTTGCTTTTAGCTATCTAGACTGGCTGATGCAGTGGATAAACGTTGTAACAAGAGAGGGCGTTAGTAGTATCGCCAAGGTTTTTAAGATTTCTATGGAACGTAAGTACAGTGGCGTTGAATGTTAAAATTGTACAAAATTAAATCGTTAGATTTGAAAACATGTTCAAATGGTTTTTGAATAATTTCAATTATCTTCTTTACTTCCATTGCCTTGTCCAATGGTATTTCAATTTCTCAAGCATAAATCATTTATTGTTGAATTTATGAAAAAGAAAAATTAAAATCGAGGATCCGATTTGTTTGTGAAATGGTGTACAATTTAAGTTTCAATTCTCTTTTGCAAAATGGAATAAGTTGATAAAATAGATTAAATATCAAGTTAGTAGTGTTATGGCAGTTTTGGGTGAGCTTCAGCTTGATGTACTGAATATTAGATTAGGTTTCGGGATTTTTCATGGTAGCAGCTTCAGGAGAAATCCCCATATAATAACCCATTTGGCAAAGTACAGCATCTTTACCTAGAAATTGCAAAGCAACGATTTTGTACCAACTAAGTGGGGATTTGGAACCTTCGGCACTACAACGCAGTTTTATCCAACATGATGATTAAACATTGATCACCCTGATGATGCTAACATGGTTTGCGAAACCCGCGTCGAGTGCAGTATTATGGATAAAACTGTGTTGTATATCGCTTTCGTAGTTTCTGCATAATAAACTTGGGGTGGAAATCAAATGATGACTGCATTATGAGCTCACGCTAAGTCGGTCAATTTCTATTACGTCTACTTTAGCGTAATGCTCGTCAAGCACCTACAAAGCCGGATTAGTTTTCAATGACTTAGTAAACTCAACACAACGCCGTAATCATTATTTTAGTAAATAAATCCGATGTACGCTTCAGGTGTGCTCGACCAATAAATATGAATTATTCCTAGTTTAACAAAAACTACTCGTATCCGTCTAATACAAATGGAATTTCGTAGTTCCTCATACCACTTAATAACTTAAAACATGTCGGAATGCAGTTCGACGTCAATTAGTTACCAATATGGAATTACGCTTTTATGGCCGTCAGTCATAAAAATGCCTTTTGTGGCCACCCGTACAAGTTAAACTACAAAGTAGAGGCATTGCACATATTTCGGCCATTAGTATGCATCGTTAAATCGTGAAATAAAAAAAAGATTATTGTTTATTAGTGCTAGCTTACCCGTGTAATAAGTATAATACTTTGTAGGTAATTGTAAATTGTAAGCTATAAGGTTCGAAACGGGCTCCTCCTATTAAAAAAAAAGTCAGATTCATCTATTACACATCAAAAGGGGTACCTAAAAAAACAAGTTTGGCATTATTGGAATATAATATTTGTGTCCTAATTGTACTGTTATATGAAATTTAATAATTATTATCTACTAGGTTTCATTTCTCAATTAAATCAATTTTCCAAATAGGAGCGTTGGTTTTATCACTAATACATAATTCATTTTATGTCTAGAGATATAATATCACGCTCGTTTCTAATTGACTCAATATGGGCCCAAGCATGCAGATCCGCGATCCTTGCATAGCGGCTCGCCGAGAAAGCCGCTCTTAGATGGCGATTTTGAAGTATCTGCAGTTTCTGCTTTTGAGTGTCTGAAACCGAACACCAAACAGGAGCACCATACATCAGGAATGGCCTCGTGATCGCTTTGTATAAAATGACTTTATTTGCGGGACTGAGGAAGGAACCATGCCTGATAAGAGGCTTCAACTTATCGTACACTATGCGGTTCTTATTTTGTATGTAAGTGATGTGCTCACAAAATGTAAGCCTCCTATCAAGCATGATTCCAAGGTATTTGACTTTGGGCTTAGGAAGGATAAGGGAATTGTTCATTTGAATTGGTTGGATTTCGGTATTTGTAAATTTTCTCGTAAATACGGCCAGTTCAGTTTTACCAACATTCAAGCGGATTTTCCAGTTAATGTAAAATTCGTTTATGTGCTGCATATGAGCAGTAATGTTATTAGCCGCCTCCTGCGCGTTGAAGGCTCTGGAATACAGGGCAGTGTCGTCAGCATAAAATGCTAGGGATGAGTTAGGGTGGGAAGGAAGATCTGCTATGTAATAGCTGAATAGCTGCGGTGATAGCACTGTTCCCTGTGGGACTCCTGCTCGTATCGGTCTCAACGTTGATTCCGATCTATTTATGCGTACCGAGAAAGAGCGCCTGGCCAGGTACGACGCAACTAACGCTGCCATATGCAGCGGGAATCCGTGCGTTACAAAAAGTTTGTACAGTAGGCCGTTATGCCATACCCGGTCGAACGCTCTCTCTATGTCCAGGAGAAGCAAAACGGTACAATGCCCGTCATTGAATCCCTCGTATATATCATGTGCAATCCTCGCAGCGAGCATGCTAGTGCCATGCCCGCTACGAAAACCGAACTGCTCGTCCGGCAGTATACGGAGATTCTGGGCGGCTTCGCTAATCCTGGACAATATAAGTTTCTCGGCAAGCTTACTCATCGTGTTGAGTAGAGAGATAGGGCGATAAGAGCTAGTGAGCGTTAAGTCCTTCCCGGGCTTAGGGAACAGCACTATTCGCGCGATCTTCCACGAGCTAGGAAAGTGCTGCAGACGCAGTATAGCGTTTACTATGTGCATTAAATGTACAAGGGCTTTGTTGGGTAGGTTTTTGAGGAGTAAGTACGGGATCATATCAGGCCCCGGCGCCTTATTCTTGGGCAGATGGCTAAGAACTTTGCGAATTGCAGTGGGGGTTACAAGTAGCCTCCTTATCACAGGGGGCGGTATAGGATAAGAGTGACTTAGAAATCGAGCTACCTGCTCCGTGATTTGGCCGTGCAATGGCACGATATCAGGCACTTCTCCATGTACACCCTCGAGGAAGTCAGCAAAGGCCTCGATCTTTGCCTGATCGCTCAAAAGATCCTCGCCGCGATGGCGAATAGCGGGGATCTCGGCGGGCCTCTACGAACCTGCCTCGAGAGCTTCCATAGGGAACCGTCCTGCATGCCTAGCCCCTCAACGAAGCCCATCCACACCGCGTCCCGGTGAGTTCGAATGCTTCTTTTGATTTGGTCCGTGAGGGCGTTTACTCGAAAACGATCATTCGCCGCCCGATTTCTTTGCCATCTGCGCCGAATTCGGTTTCGAAAGCTGATGAGGTGAAGGATATCATCAGGAAGAGTCTCCGTAAACGGTCTCTTCCTGATTTTCGGACATAAGGCGTCTCTAACGCGCTGGATATTACTGGTGAGAGTGTTCACTTCGTTTTCCAAATCCTGGACGCAATCGATCTGTCTGGGGATGACAGTTGCTTCGTTCAATCTCTCCCGGAACATCCTCCAATCAAGATTTTTGTATGAAATTTGTTCAATTTCATAGG
This sequence comes from Pissodes strobi, assembly GCA_016904865.1. Taxonomy (NCBI): domain Eukaryota; kingdom Metazoa; phylum Arthropoda; class Insecta; order Coleoptera; family Curculionidae; genus Pissodes; species Pissodes strobi. Next base: position 8,817 of record JAEQML010040343.1, read on the forward strand.
CTTCCGGCCGCCTAATGTTAGTTAGGCAGATCTTAATTGGGAGGTGGTCCGAGTTGAGATCACCAATGACCTTGGGCACGGAGACATTTGCCATTCCCCGAGTCAGCGCCACGTCCAAGTATGAGGGCATGAAGCGTTCACTGTAGAATGTGGGATTACGTGGTCTGAGGTATTGGATATCCAGATTGTCTTCGAGCAAACTGCGAATGATTCGGCCTTTTTGGTTGGTAGCAGTGTCACCGTACGCGGTGTGCTTCGCGTTCAAGTCACCTATTAGAATTGACCGCTTGCCCGGTTCTAATAGTGCAATAAGATCAGCTTGTGTGATGCGCAAGTTTGGAGGAGCGTACGCGCCGCTGATACACAGGCCGCCGTCCAGCTCGACGCTAACGAACTCAATGACCGATCTTCGCCGTGTCTTTCTCTTATACCTGACTGACCTGTGTATCAGGCAAGCCACGCCTCCTCCGACTCCGTTTGGCCTATCAAAGCGTTCCACTGAATAGTTTCGCACTTTGATTTTGAAGTCGCGATTAATGCGAGTTTCAAGTAAGAAGATAATCTGAAAATTGGATTTGTACATGAAATGCTTAAATTCGCCAAGTTTGTTTCTAATACCATTGCAGTTCCAGGACAGAATATTAAACGTAAACATTGAAAACAAGTCATTTAGATGTTACATTTGAATATTTCGGTCGAGAAAAATTGAATGGTCCCTTGGAGAATTTTGACTTTATCATTGTTACATGACTCGAGCATGCTGCAAAATTTATCAAGGGCAAAGAATAGTTCGTTAACATTTACTAATGAATTGATTTTTGTTACCACATTTGAAAGACTAGACAACATGATTTGCGCATTGCCACTTACCCCGCTATTCCCGGTGCTAGCTTGCGCGGTTTGTATATGTTGCGGCTGCGGGGGCCCGATAGTATTCGGGAAGTCCTTGTCGTACTGCTGTGCATTCAATGGGGGCTGCCTTTGCGGTTCCTGTCGCGTTTGAGGTTGGGTCTGGGGTGGCTGTCTTGTTTTTGTATCCCGGCCTCCTCTCTGTTGACCACGCCCCTGCCAGGCCGGCGTGGCGGGCGCGGGTGCAGGTACAAATTGCTTAGGGGGTTGTTTACTCGATTTCAACTGATTGAGCTTGTAGACATAGACAGGGCAGGTGGTTCTATATTTCAAAACAATTTACAAGAACAAAAAAGTAGTGAAATGACAACAACATTTTTATGCTACGTAACAGCTCCTTCTAAGTAATCACTTAAGAAATATGGTTCCAAATCAGTTTTAACTTTGGATTTTTCTCAATCATTGTCAGTATCAGTCAGGCTCAGAGATATTCACCAATTTAATGGGCTCAGGGTTCTTTGTTTTTAATCTTATTGTTCTAAAAATAAGTATTTGAGTTTAATTTTCATTTAAAATTAAATTGGTTGGGTAAGTTTGGGTTATAATCTACTTTTTCTTTGGACAAGACAACGATCATCAAGCCCCAACCATCAAGTTGGTGTCATCTGCAATAATAGTTATTTCACCATATACCATTGCTACATGTCAATTTAATATGAAAACATGTAACAGCTAGAGCTCAAATAAAGTCAGTTATTTCACCTTAAATCCTACATATATTATGCTAGTCCATCAAGCTAAATACAATATTGCCTACACGTTTAGATACCTGCATGGTTGTCGTATGACCCCAGCCTTTTACTGTTGCAGAGAAAATTGAGAGTTCTATTGTCGTATACATAACTTGATTTTCTCGGGCTGGTTGATAGTATCGTTAGGGCGTTATGAACATTTCCATTGGCTTAGCACATCATCCATCAATAGATCGTACTGTATCGCTATCGCCATCGAGGATACCTTCAAAGTTTCAAGCATTCAATAGTTCTCTTACCTTCCCGAATAATCACCTTTTGGATGATAATATTGATAATATACATTAAAACAGTCTCATGGACGTCAGATATATTTCTTTCGGAGTTTGTCAGTTATTTTCCTGGATTTGTTTCAATATTTAATAGGAAAAGTTAAAAATTCAGTCAATGTTTATTTCATCAGATGAGATGAGACAGCTGACTTTGACAATAATCGTTGGTTGTCTAACTTTGAAGGGTACCCTTGGAATGTTGCCAAGTGTACATGTTTCTCTAGCGAACCTCATGCAATTTTGATGTGTTTGCGAACCAAGTCAACAAGAAGCAACATAATTTATTGATGTGCTACCATCAGTTTGATGTTAAACGACTGTCTGAGCTTTCGCTTGATGTGACCAGGCAAAATCATATAGGTACCTTTTATTGCGTATTGAAGACGTTATTAAATTTGGTGGCAACCATCTTGTATTTTACGTGTTGTCGTAGGACAATGTAACGCTGACCTATTGGTCGATTTTTTTTGACCCTTAAACATTGAACCCTGGCGTTCGAGGTGTACGATCTTGACTTGACCTTGTTCTCTCTATTGGTAAACCATTCTAAGAGGAGGTAGTGCGTAAACCTGATAAAAAGTTGAAACATTTCTAATTCGCCCTTACGGGGATAATCTTGTTTCGGGCTATCTTAGTTGGCATAGTTACCAGCTGATGGACTGTGGATTTGTTGGATTTTGTCTGAAGTCAAGATTTTTTTGGTAGCTGGCCACGTGCGGAAGATTCCGGAACAAAATACGCCGTCTTCTGGCTCACGGGGTGCCGGTTGGAGAGAGCCATGCTCCCATTTGTCATTACTACCAAAACCCTACATAGTTAGATAAATAAATATATATTTTATTTTATTTTTATTTTATTTGTCCACGTAAAAAACTTTACAATTTTATGATATAAAAATCACAATAATTAACTTACAGCTAACAATTTCTAACTATATAAATTAACAATAACAATACATTTTACATAATTACTTAGGAAAAAAAACATCACTGACTAGCAATACAACTCTAAAATACAGTATGCAAAACTAGAAACTTATAAACCAGGCATGTAGTGTACCCCAACTTTCATGATCCTCCAATACTACCAATGTCGAAAGTAACTCTAAAACTAAAAAACTAAAAATTCAGTCACCGATTCATGTGATATCTCAATTGTCTTTTTAACTTTGGCAATGATGATCCAAAAAAGTCGATGCCTCCAGACAGGGAATTTGCAGACCTAACCATCTGAGTTACTGACTCCATTAGTGTGGTGATAAGGGATATAAAACAATTCTCGATTACGTCCATATCTTGAGCCTGCATTCAGATTTATCAACTAAAGCAATGAAGGAAAATCAATAGAACCATGAATGATGTTATGTAGGAAAACCAAGCAAGAGCATGACCTTCTAGCCTCCAGCGTCTGCAAACCCAAAAAATCAAGGATCTCCTTATAAGAGTAGTCCCCTCTTTGAAGACCAAGCCGGTAAGCCACAACCCTCAGGAACCTATTCTGAACACCTTCGATTTTGTTTATAGCATTCTGGTAGTCCGGTGACCAAACTACAGAACAGTACTCAAGAATTGACCTCACAAATGAACAGTATAGTATTTTCAGAATTTCTAGTGAAAATTCACCAGATAACCGGCAGCCAAATCCCAACATCTTTTGAGCCTTCAAAACCATTCCCTGAACATGATCCGTATATGACAACTTGCTGGTCAAATACACTCCAAGATCGCAAATAGTTGACACTGTTCCTATCTGTGCTCCATTTAGATAGTAATCTCCAGCAATAGGATGTAAAGTTCTTGCAAAAGTAATATGGTGACACTTACCAACATTCAAAGTCATTTTATTGATATAGCACCACCTATTAAAGTTAGAGAGATCACTCTGTAACATTGCCATATCGTCAGGTGACTCAATTGGGTGGAAATCTTCAAATCATCAGCAAATAACAGGAAGCTGCTGTTCTCCAAATAGTCCCCTATATCGCAAACAAACAAGTTAAACAACAGTGGGCCACAGTGAGACTGAGGTACTCCAGATGGAACATCAAATCCATAAGATATAGTTGTGCCACACTTGACTGCCTGGCTCCTACCTGGCAGAAAGCTCTTAAACCACTCTAACAAATCACCACCAATACCAAATGATTGCATTTTGGCGAGAAGAAGTGTCAAGTCAACTCTATCAAAGACTTTGGAAAAGTCTGTGTAGACAGAGTCGACCTGAATCCCCTTCTCTAAGCAAGTAGTGATGTAATGTTGATAAATAAGCAGGTTAGTGGTGGTTGACCGACCCCTCATAAAACCATATTGCTCCGAATTTATAAAGTGTTTACAGTCCCAAGTAAGCTTTGATGTTATAAGCCTATCAAACAACTTGGGAATCTGAGATTGGGAGCACACTGCCCTATAGTTAGTTACATCATCTCTGGGCCCAGATTTATAGATTGGTCTCAGCAAACTAAATTTCCACTCATGGGGAAAGGTTGCACTAGTCAAAGATTTATCGAACAATGCTGCAATCGGGTTGGCCAAAGTGAATATGCACTTTTTAATAAGAAACATGGGAACGCCATCAGGACCACAGGACATCTTTGGGGGCAAGGAAGAAACAGCCTCAATATCCTCAGCACAATCTATATGGTATGATGAAACATCCAACATGTCTTTAATGGGGTAGCTGGGAGTATCAGAAGAAACTTCATTTCTATAGACCGCCGAAAAAACTGTTGTTTGTCATGGCTTATTAGATCACCAAAGCGAACCTTTTCTGGAATATTGTGATTATTCCTCTGGTCATTCACAAATGACCAAAATTGTTTTGGATCATTACTAATATTATTTTGAATTCGCGAAATGTAAGCATCATCACAAAGCTTTCTCTTTATTTTGCACTGTTCTCTTAAAACAGCAAAATTCAGCATAACCCTCACCATTACCAGATTCTTTATAATTAGCATGACTGATCTTTTTATTTATAATTAGGCTACGCAATTCTGCATCAAATCACCCTGGAAATGTCGAAGTACTGAAACTTTTCACTGGCACATAACAATCAATACACCTGCTTAAGAATGTTATAAAAGAAAGACACCGCTTGATTAATATCCATAGACACCAGCTCACTCCAATCCACCTCTGCAAGTTAACCATTTAGTGAAATGTAATCACCATTACGAAAATCATGAAAATATACAACATAATGTGAGGTATGGCAAGACAAATCTACCCGCACGATAATATCAATGGCAGAATGATGCATACTGTTAAATAGTACAGGATCAGAAGCATCCTGGACAACCAAGCTGGAAAGGTCTGAAAACACCAAGTCGAGAAGCACGCCTCTGCTGTTTACAGTGTTATTAAATTGAGAACAGTTATAAAAACCAAGGCAGTTAATAAATTCATGTGCAGGGCAGTTTTCACGTGCGTTAACTGAGATACCAAAGTCATCATTGCACCATTCAACATCAGGTAGGTTAAAGTCACCAGCAAGCAGTAACTTAAAATTTGGAAAATTATCATATACATACTCAATGCAATTGCTAAGACCAGAATAAATATCATTTCCTGGGGGCACATAAACACACCCTACAATCAAAATACCAGTACATTTGGTACATGCTGATTTATTTTTTGTACTGGAGGATTTTTCCTCATGGTGTAAATCATTAAAGTATATTTTTCTTACGATTCTCAGAAGAGATTAAATGTACTATACAATACTGCTATATAGAAAGCGTTATTCTTGAATCATGCACAAAAGTTATTAATTCATGCACTTGTTATATCATGCAATATCATCGAACATAAGATAACTTGGGCCTGGAACAGGCATAGCATAACTTTGTTATATTCATTACTTTTACAAGAAGTAATATTCTGAGGAATGAAGGTATTGAATAGTAATTCATGATACCGTCCTCGGTATCACGTTGCAGCCGATCACTCATAGCTGATTCCTTTGTCTTTATGGGAACTCGTATTGTATAATAAGATATAGGTTGTATAAAGGTTGCATATGATTTTTAATAAATTTCTTTCTACTTTGAATTTTTAATTACAAGAACTTTTAAAGTACTCCATAAGCCTAGTGAAAATATTAATTGCATAAATGGGCAATCTTTGATCTTGCCTAGGGTTCTAATTTTTAAAAGGGAAATTAAAGTAAAACAGCGGTTAGGTAGTTTAGTTTTTCTTGGGGCTTTTATTATGCCAATTACCTATAGGGTTATATGATATTGGCAATATAGCCTTCGCCATTCTGTCAAAGATGTCTAAATTTCTATGGGGGTATTTTTATTATTTTTAAATACCCTTTGTGTGGAGAGTGTTCCAAAAGAGGAGGCTGCTTAAAATTGCAGTAGTCACCTTACTTAGACTTTTTAAGCGAGTTAAGTAGCTAACCAAGTAGCTGCCAGTCAACCCGGTTGATCGTTTTTTTTTTGGTATAGACTGCAGCCACACAGTTACGGGTTGTCCAGCTGGGCACTACCTCAAATGCCACTGAGAGTTTATGAGTCCCAAGTCCAAGGCGCCTAGCAGCCTACGTTCAGGAGGCCGGAGATGATTTCGGCGAAGACCAGATGAGACAAGTCTAGTTTAAGTTGGGTTGGGTGTGGTAATATGTTCACAGAACGCTTGTGATCTTCCATATTATGTTATTTGCGTATTTTTAGTATTTTCAGCGTTGTCTTAGATTGCGTGTATTACTTCTTTTCTGCGTGGTATAGCACAATTGCGCCATCAAATTCTTTAATTTGTAAATAAGTCTAAACACTCTGGGGATATTTTTTTGAAAACCTAGAATTAGGCCCTTCAGACAAGTTGGTCAGCTTTGATGTTGAAAGGCTGAATACCAACGTGCCTTTGGAAAAATGGTTGAGCGTTGCTGAGGCTAGATTGAGGCATGATACGACATTTTCAAATACAGCGTCATTACCTCTGGAGAGAGGGAAGGACTAGGATGATCTACAGATGGGTTTCTCATTCTCATCAGGTATAGCGAATGTATATATGGGTTGGTTTGAACCTAATGCCATTAATACCACAATCATTAATTCAATCTGGCTGCGTTATGTTGACGACGATACTTTCATAATCTGGAATGGAACTGATACAAAGTTAGACTCTTTTACGAATCGCCTTAATTCAGTAAACGATTCTATTAAATTCACTATCGAGAAAAAGAAGACTGCTCTCTAGCGTTGAATCGATTAACTAATACTTCTGTGTATGGAAAACCAACACATATAGGTCAGTAGCTTAACTCCTAGTCAAATCATTCTCAAACATCCAAGCTAGAAATCATTAAAACGCTATGTACGTCTGCAGCGACCAAGCATCTCCTGATGCTGAATTGGGTAATATCAACATGGATTTGGTTTAGAAGGGTTATACGGAGAAAGTCATAGATAATGTAGAACCAATAGCACTATTGTCTGAGTATGTAAAAAAGGCCCAAAAAGATTAGAGGAATAGCTAATCACTGCAAAATTGAAACAGTCTTTAGGTCCGGATCAACACTAAGAAGCGTCTTAACAAAAGCAAAACCTGATCCATCTAAAATAGAGGAGGAATGTGTCTACCAGATACCATATGAACGTGAGGAGTCGTATATCGAGGAAATCAAACCTCCTTTAAATGTAAGACTAGACAACAACAAAAAAAACAACAAAAGAGATCGTCCAAACAACAAAATATTAAATGGTCAGAGGCGCGACCCGCGCCTCTGACCATTTAATATTTTGGTAGGTAAACAAGGAACCTCATTTTAGAGAAGCTATTTTAATTATAAACAATGAGAATCTCTTCAGCCATCCAAACTTAGATATACCCACTATTTGGCAACCACTAATAAAGCATACCAATGCCGACCCTCTCATCAGCGCCTTGCTCTGGTATGTAAGCTCAGTAGCCTTAGGATTTTGATTAGTTTACAGTTGATAACGAATTGCCCGAATCGTTGTAGAATTAAGTTAAATGAAGACAATGGAAGTTCGAAATTGTCTTTTAATATCAGTGAGGTATGTGTGTGTAATATGATATAAACTGCTGGTGATGAAACATTTTAACATAATTTTTACATAGCCTGTGACTTGAAAGGATTCAGTCAGAAGTATTTTTAATTTCAATATTCAGCGTTAAGATAATGCAAGATATCAGAAGAGTTTAGCACGTTGGACTTCTACTATTCAGATTGATCTCATGAATAAACCAAAGGTGACGACTGAGCTCATCTCCTAAAACACGTTCTTCAAGGCAGATCGATTTAGATAAAATGGCGTCAATGCTTTATTCAAATGGTGCTGGTTTTCTTGCAAATTTAAAATGCATTGGTGCATAAGAGCATGCTGCTCTGAAACTGGAATTAGAGATTTACGCATTATCTACGTTTTCTATGCTCTCAAATGCTTCTCGTTTCACTTTTCCAGCAGATTTATAAACGGATGTAAGTGGCCTAGTGTAATCTATATCCTGATATTTTCCAGTTATTCTCCTGGTGAATATTCTCGCAAACACGCGACTTTTTGTGAAGCCTAACCAAGCCGTTATAATTTAAAAATTATCAAATTCGAAAATGAGTCACAAAACATATACCTACAATACGTATCGTCATAATGCTGTCAATTGAAGAGGCGCACTTTTCCTTGCATAAACACTCGTCCCAAGTATTACCATTATGCTAATGGTTATATTTAGTTCCTTTGAAGTCCGAGTCCCTGTGTTTGCCTTTCGTTTTAGATAAACATCGATATGTACAACTCCTTGCCATGCCTCTATTGATTACGGTTGACACATTTCTTTTAACTTTGTCGGATACGTTTCAGCATCTACTTTAAAAATAAACAGAAGCCCGCTTCATTTTCATCGATTGCACACTAATAACCGGGGTATCTCTTTCATTTATTTTTGTTTGTTTTTGAAGGGATTCCGTAACATTTGATGTGGCTGAAAGCAGTTTTATATTTTTATTTCTATTGCTGCTACATGTGTCTCTACATATAACGCGGCTATAAAGAGAGTATTTTTGAAGCCATTTTGTATGGAGTTTTACTTCGAGTGGCTTGTTGAAAAGGTAGGTAAATTAATTATTTAGGTATAATGGTAGGGTTTATTCAGGTAAATTATTGTAGGTAGTGGCTAACAGGGTTCAAATACTTAAATGAGCTGCTTGATAATAGACTGAATGAATCCAACTTCGATGACCACGCTGATATAGACGGAGGACCAGAAATTCTCAAGAGTGAGGTTCTATTAGCAAAAAAAATCTGCAAAAACCAAAAACGCCACCGGACCTGATGGCATCCCAACGGAGCTGTTACAAATGACCAAAGAGGAAAACATTGGAATCTTGGTCAAATTGTTTAATGCGGTGTACACGACTGGAGACATACCGGAAGATTGACTGAAATCCATATTCATTCCAATTCCAAAAAACGATGTAGTGCGTATAGACTAATAAGCCTTATAAGCCACACCTTGAAGATGTTTCTCAAAATTATTCACGGGAGGATAAGATACAAATGTGAGGCAGATTTGGATGAAACCCAATTTGGATTTAGAAACGCTTTGGGAACTAAAGAGACACTGTTTGCTCTGAACATACTACTACAAAAATATCGTGACCAGCGCAAGGACGATTTGTGTGTTTCGTTGATTACGAGAAGGCCTTGAACAGAGTGCAGCACAGAAAGCTTATAGACATCTTAAAGAACATGGAGGTGAACAGCAGGGACGTTAGAATTATCGAAAATTTATACTGGAGACAGAAAGCAGCAGTACGACTAAACGGAAAGCTTACAGAAGAAAGCCAAATTCTACGAGGCGTCAGACAGAGCTGCATATTGTCACCACTACTTTTGTAACATATATTCAGACAAAACCTTTAAACGGGCTACTCAACAACAAGAAATGGGAGTACAAGTCAATGGAGAATAATATATAAATACGATACTGTCATCCTAAGTGACAAACTAGATGACCTGCAACATCTACTAAACTGTGTAAATGCAGAAGGACAAGAAATGGGGCTCAACATAAATATCAACAAGACAAAATTTATGGTCTTCAGTCGACAACCACATCCTGATGCACTACAGATTGATACGAAAAATATAGACAGAGTAACCCAGTTCAAGTTCCTTGGATGTTATATAACCGAACATCTAAATCCAGATAGAGAAATAAGGTGTAGAATAGAGGCAGCCCGAACAACATTCCAAAAAATTAAACCACTATTCTGCAATGACAATCTGAACCTAAAATTACAGCAGAGAATGGTAAAATCCTACATAAGGCCGGCGTTGCTGTACGGGGCAGAGATCTGGACAATTAAGGCAGCTACAGTTAATTGGTTAGAAGCGTTCGAGATGTGGTTACACCGGCGAATGCTGAGAATACCATGGACGGCTAAGCAGACCAACGAAATGGTACTAAACAGGGCCGACGCAACACGTAGGTATGCTATTAAATGCCGTTAAGTGCAGTAAAATCTCATATCTTGGACATGCCTTCAGAGGAGAGCGATACAGAATCCTACAACTGATCATGATGGGAAAAGTGGAAGGACGTAGAGGAGTAGGAAGAAAGCAGGCTTCCTGGCTGAGGAACATCCGTGAATGGACCGGTATACGCAGCGCAGAGGAACTATTCCGATTGGCGCAGAATCGAGAAAGACTTGCCCAAGTACTTGCCAACGTCAGGGGGACCTGATATGGCACTTGAAGAAGATGAGTGGCTATACGTTTGCCAGCGGCATCTTATGACGGGCTTTACAATTATTCTGTACGTATGTGATTGAGTACCATATCTTGCTGCCGTTTCTCGATGTGAATTGAGTTCAAATAGTAGATGCATCATCAGTATTGAGTGAATTGTCAGTAGACTAAGTGAATAGCTCAGCTTACTATGTCACTGTACAATACTTTAACACCTTTTTCCCCTCTCAAATCCCGCTTCCTAGTTCTTCTTCTTCTTGTGCCATGCCCGATTATCGTGCGTTGGCTATCATATTGGCTGTAATAATTTTGTTGGTGGCATCTCGGAAAGGGCATGCAGAGAATCTGCTAAATCCTTCCCTCAGGTTTCTAAGCCATGACGTTCTTCTTCGACCTGACCCTCTCTTTCCGAATATCTTGCCTTGTATTATCAAATAAAGAATATTATATCTCGCTGGGTGACGCATTACATGACCAAAATATTCTAGTTTGCGGCTTTTTATTGTTCTGACCACTTCGGTGTCCTTTCTCATTCGTTGCAAAACGACCTCGTTACGAACTCTGTCCACCCAACTTATTCGTAGGATCCTCCGGTACACCCAAATTTCAAAGGCTTCAAGCTTTCTGAGAAGTGTATCGGTCAACGTCCAGCACCATATAGTAGAGAGAATATATAGCATCTTACTAATCTAATCTAATTTTCAGTTTCAAGGTGATGTTATTTCTACATAAGATCTTCTTTATCTTGAAAAATGCAGCTCTGGCCTTCTCTATCCTAATTCTAATTTCTTTTCCAATGTCCCAGTTCTCATTTAGACTACAACCAAGGTAAGTGATACTGTTGGTTCTCTCAAGTTGTTCTCCATAAGCTATTATTACTTCTGGATGTATTGGCATTTTACTGATAACCATCACCTTTGTCTTTGTGGTGTTGAGCTTCAATCCATATTCATCACAGGCTATATTTTCAGTTTCAAAGTGATGTTATTTCTACATAAGATCTTCTTTATCTTGAAAAATGCAGCTCTGGCCTCCTCTATCCTAATTCTAATTTCTTTTCCAATGTCCCAGTTCTCATTTAGACTAAAACCAAGGTAAGTGATACTGTTGGTTCTCTCAAGTTGTTCTCCATAAGCTATTATTACTTCTGGCTGTATTGGCATTTTACTGACAACCATCACCTTTGTCTTTGTGGTGTTGAGCTTCAATCCATACTCATCACAGGCTATGGTAACCCGGTCAATCAGATGTTGAAGTCGTTTATAATTACTTGCAATCAACACCGTGTCATCTGCATACCTTAAATTACTAATATTGACGCCATTGATTTTAATACCACACTGGATACCATCCAGTGTCTTCCTGGAAATGTACCCCGAGAAGACGTTAAAAAACAGGGGGACAAAATACAGCCCTGTCTTACTCCCCTTCGTATTTCCACATCTTTAGAACAATCCTGACCAATCCTGATGTGTGCCCGTTGGTGCCAGTAAAGATTTTTAATGATACGTAGATCTTTGTCGTCAATACCTACTTGCTAAAGGATTGCTATCGTTTCAGTATGTTTCACTCGATCAAAGGCCTTTTCGAAGTCAATAAAACACTTGTACACCGGGTGGCCCACATCCCTGCATATCTGTACCATAACCTGAATACTAAATAATGCTTCTCTGGTTTCAAGGTTATTCCGGAACCCAAACTGTATGTCACTAAGTTGTTCTTCTATTTTTTGGTACATCCTTGAGTGCAGTATTCGGAGAAATATTTTCAAAACATGGCTCATTAAGCTTATGGTTCGGTAATCATCACATCTTTTCGCATTTATTTTTTTGGGTATTGTCGCAAAAGTCGACATCAGCCAATCCGTTGGTATACAGCCGGTCTCATAACTTTTGTTAAAAAGATGAAGGAGAGATCTTTTGCCCGTAGTTTCGAAGAGCTTTATTATTTCACTCGGTATTTCATCTGGACCTGTCGCTTTTCTGGTCTTTGCTAATCTTATTGCTCGTTCTACTTCGTCCAAAGTTATGTCAGGTCCTGTCACTGCTTCTTTAATTTCTAGATCGGGCCTTTCATCATTGAACAGTTCCTCAATATATTGTTTCCACCTGTCCATTTTATCCAAATCAGTAATAATCAGTTTGCCGTCTCTATCAACTATGTTATTTGTGTGTTTGTTGTACTGACTTGTTACCTCTTTTATTTCCCTATACATATACATATACGTAACTCTTCAATTTCCAAACATTTGTTTTCAAAGGATGCTTCTTTCGCAGCTCGTATTTTAGTCCTAATCTCCCTATTAATTCGTTTATACGCTTCATTGTTTTGATTTTTTTTGCGTCTTTCATCCATTAGGCTCAAAATCTCATCGTTCATCCATTCCTAGTTCTAGGGGACCTTAATACCGAAGCACCGTTCAAAATACTCTACTTTTTTCAAAAATATCCATAACCGTTCATAAGCAATCCTGGGACAACCGAGGAAAGCCGGAACTATAAAAAATCTGAAGAAATGTATTTCTAAAAATCGATGTTGAATGTATTGGCTCTTCCTTCGTAGGTAGTAACCACAAAAAAATTTTTTTTTTGTGCCCGATAGTACTATTAAATAAATAAGTGGTGTTTCTTGGACTATAATGTCACGGCTTGTATTTTTTACTTGTGACGCCACGCCTTACTTAGCGTGCAGGAGAGTAGCCCAGATTTGGGAACGCACTGCGTCACATTGAGAAGATAAAGGAGACACATTGATAAAAACAATAACATGTTTATTTACAAACAAACTTAACAACGGTTATACTGGATATTAATAAATGCGTGTTTAGGTTTATAGATGAATTAAGAGTTTACACTATACCCAATTAATACTAAATGCTTGTCTTCTCGAGAGAGGCTTAGTTCAAAGGTTTTCTAGGCCCTTGGTCATTGTTTTATTTATAAAGTTTATGTGAGCTGGTTTGTCTTTTATTTATGTATTCATTTTGATATTTATATGGTAAGTCTTTTAGCGTTTCTACTTCAAGTTTGTTACAGATTTCTAAGGCACTTGCACTACTTTTAAAGATCCCCCAAAAATACACTTACTGGAAATTTTGATACTTCACTCGTAGATTCGACTCTTACTACTTTTTAGAATCCCCCGGGTGCCGTGTACCTGTGCACATGTGCATCCAGGTTAGGTAAGGACCTGATCACCCTGGACCTATGTCTAGGTGTTCACAGATATGGAGGTTGTGGGATAGAACAACTAGAAGTGGACGCATCTATGTGCTGCCCCCAGCTAATTGAGCGGTAATGAGAGAGATCCGAAAGCCTGATTTTGGCGTTTGCCTGCGTATGCTGATGGCTGCATCATTAAGGATTAAAATCGCTCCCGTCGAACGTTTTAGTTGTTTATAATTAACTGTGAATGTTTATATAACATTTGTCAAGTTCAAGTTCAAACTTAGGACAGGGTGATATTTAATTAATAGATTTATGCTTTTTAGTAGTTTACAATATATTATTTAATTAAGAATGCAAAAGCAAAGTTCCTTTTCAGAAGACCATCAAATTTATATGGAAGCTTGTTCTTCAATTAGGTCCGTCAAGGTGTCACCTGTGACCGACTTTTCAAGTCTCGTCAGTCAGGCTGTCAGGCATAGTCCCCGAACGAAATTCAAAAAGAAGCCTCCATATGAATTATTGTTGCTGTAAATCAGCGGCTAGAAGTTAAATCGCATCGGTGGTACGGCGGTTCTGTAAACTATGCTGCAAGAACTATCAAAAATGGAAGGAATGGAAAATCAAGCTCACATATGAATTGTATGGTCTTCCGATAAATAACTTTGCTTTTGCATTTTTATTTATATAATATATAGACCAAGAAACATCCCTTTATTTATTAAACAGTATATATAGATCAAGAAATACGACTTTATAAACACTACTATCGAGTACAGAATACTAACCCAAACCAAACACACTCCCAAGGAGGCTAAATCGGGGACCGCGAATTGTAACAGTTCGATTTTGCCAATGTTTTTAAAATTTCATTTAAAAAAAAAGATGCTGTATTTTGCACTCATCGGTTTATTAATTCTGAATTTAATTGCTAACAATTGGCTTGAAATTGCCGCTTTTCTTAATGTAAAATTAACTATATTTTAAGTATAGGTTAAAGATATATTTGTATTAGCATTTATAACACGTTGTGACTGTGTTTATTTTAGTTGATAAGCGAGGCACATTGTTATTGAAATAGTTTGGCTTGATTTATATTACATTATCGTAGAACAGCCTGCAAACCGATCTGTATTTTTAAGAATTCTGTTAATAAACCCACAAATACGCTGCAGTAGATTCGTCGATCCATTTTCTACTGACAGTGTGAATACTCCATAACATTTTGGGAACCCCTGGGTTGCCAAACGCCAACTGCCATCGTTCCAGAGATCATTAGATGGTTTTGGGACCTCTGCTTCTAAACATATTCACACGGCGGGCTCTGGTTCTTGTAAGATTCGACCGGGTAATAGGAATGTACCATTTCTTGTAAACGTCAGCTGTCGATTTAAATTTTTAAAAGATTATCGTTTTGTTAGGGAATATTCTCTGGTATTTCTTGAAATTTGTTTTATAAAGACAACATATTCATGCGAGGGGGGGCTATGGATTTTATTAAAGTAAGGGAGCTTCGTCTAATGCGCATTGGATTATTCCAGGGCTTTTTCCGGAGGGCCACCACCTTTGTCCGGAAGGTTACAACTTTTTTCCTGGAGGTCCACCGCGCTTACCAGCAGGCGACTACCTTTACCTGCAGGCCTTGCCCGCAGCACTTATCAGCCAATCTCGACATTTAGCAATCGAGATCTCGTCTAAATCTTCCCCTCGGGGCCATCGAGAGGCAGTACGGGAAGTGTCTATC
Organism: Pissodes strobi; assembly: GCA_016904865.1. Taxonomy (NCBI): domain Eukaryota; kingdom Metazoa; phylum Arthropoda; class Insecta; order Coleoptera; family Curculionidae; genus Pissodes; species Pissodes strobi. The sequence continues at coordinate 24,374 of JAEQML010040343.1, forward strand.
GGTGCCCGGGGCCTCACCAAAGTTCGACGACCGGATTTGTGGTACCGTACAGAAGCTTTAGTTTATTTACACATTTACTCATTTATTATCATTAATCGCTTTGAATTTTCCTTCTCTTTAATATAAATCAAGCATTGACAGTCGAGCTTTGAAATCGTTTCTATAATTTTATTCCTTACATTTATTTATCAAGTAATATAACCGCTCTAAATTTTCTCTCTATTTAATAAAAGTCAAGCGTTGGCAAAATAATCAATTTTTTTTTCATTAATCGAGTGATATAACCGCTCTGAATTTTACCTCCTTATAATATGAATCAAGCGACGGCCACGCTTTCAATAGTTTTATTATAGTTTTGTTCTTTTATTAACTTATCAAGTCTTTTGATTTAATGATTGTGTCTGTTCATTGCGGCATATTATCCTAGCTACATTCAAAATCAGTGCAGCTATTAGCGCACGCACGCCTAGTTGTAATTAGCTTAGTTAACGGCAAGTGAACAAGTGATCACTTTGGTTAATAATATTTAGTGCATTTAGTCGTAAGGCATACAGAACCGAGTATTAACAGCAGAATTGGTCTCCGTACAATCTCTATATTATACTCTGCTTATTTTATCAATTGCTTTAATAGTCATTTAACATTCTGTGAACTTTAACTAAACACATTTCCATTTAACATTTTTCTCCCGATAGATTGTGTTTGTGTTTTCAAAAAACGAACTTAGTAGCAAATATATTGTTCCTTAAATTGTTAGATTGTGTTTTTTTTTTGATAAATTAAGTTAATGGATAAATTATTGATTTAATAAGCCCGCCGATATTCTCGTTTTCTCGTTGGTTCGAAATTAAGTACCGGTCGATTTTATGAGCTGACCTAGCCACCCTGCACAACTCCAGCAGAGGTTTTTCCGTTTAGTTGGCTAGAACGGGTGGCGCTCAAACGACCCCACTACAGGGGCCGGGCAATTGTAACACGACTCTCCGGGGCTAGGTTCCTTTTTAATTGATTAGAAAAAAAATCTTTACTCTCATTTTAAATTCAATCAGAAAAACGTGTTGCATTGATATAGAGCTCTTTTAGATTGAAGACATCACGAGAATATGTGGTTTAACCATTTTTGCGCTACGTGATTGTCAAATGTTAAGGACTTTAGTTTGGGTTAGTTTGGGTTATTCTTTGCAACCGATGGAGATGGGACTGAGAGAAATATTTGGAATATCATGTCACCGAAGCGCTTTCAAATGCTGCAACTGTCTCTTAGATTTGACGATGCAAGCACCAGAACTGAACATAAAGAAAAGGATAGAACAGATACTCTTTCATGGATGATTTTCAATATGTTGCAAGAACACTTACACCATTGTTCACTATACTTGCATAAACGAAATGTATGACCTGAAAATTTTCTCACTAGAAATCGGGAAAACTACTATTCTTTGTTGGGTTTTAGTCATAATTGAACGTTTGTTTCATACGTTCCAAAGCCGAGTAGCAGTTTTGTTAATGTCTTCAATGCATTATACTGATGCAGTCGAAAAAGATATTAAAATACCTGAAAACGTAGAATTTTATAACTCCACAAAAAGTGGTGTTGGCGCCCTCGACGAGCAATGCACTCTATGTAACAAGCAGGAGATCTCGAAGGTAGCTATTTTTATACGACGCTTAAATTACCACAGTTAATGCTTTCTTATTTTATTCAAGCCTTCCTAGAAATCCCGAAAAATCAAGATTTGATTTCATAAAATCTCGTCACCTTGTCGGGGAGCCCTTGGAGATGAGATTGACAAACGTTTACCCTCCAAGGAACCTGAGACAAAATATAGGCAGAATTTCGAATAAGGACCTTGCTCAAGGGTTTAAATTATCATTGGACAAGAGATGTGCCAAGTGTCCTCGCACGAGAGAGAAAAATCGTTTGTATCTCGTGCAACGAGCCAATATGTAGGACTTGCTCACGTAGCATTTGTGAAGATTGTCAATAATAATCAGTTGTGATTTTTATGTAATATTATATTTTCGATTGTGTTATCGTTTTCATAAGTTAGATATGTACTTGTAGTATGAGTTAGTAGTAAGCTCGGCAAGGACAAATCAGAGAAAACAAAAACAGAAAGAAAAAAAATACAACAGAATACACATAGCGACATATAACATCAGATCCATGGCTCAGAATGAAAAACTGTACGAGCTCGAAGAGGAATTAAGTAAAATCAAATGGGACATCGTAGGATTATCAGAAATTAAAAGAAGAGGAGGAGAAACGTGTGTAAAACTAGATTCAGGAAACCGTCTCTATTACAAAGAAAAAGAGAATGAGACATACGGAGGAATCGGGTTCCTAATCAAAAAGGACATTAAAGAAAACGTAGTCAAGTATAAGAGCGTATAAGACAGAGTAGATATACAAGAGAAATTAACAGGACAACAAGAATAAAACTTATTCATATGCCCAACAACCACACATGAGGAAGAGGAAGTCGACCGATTCTACGAGGACATCACGACGGCAATAGAGGATAAAAATGTAAAACCAACAGTTATTATGGGAGACTGGAAAGCAAAAATCGGAAAGGAAACGGAAGAATCAGAGAATAAAATAGGAGATCATGGACTTGGAGCGAGAAATCTTATAGGTGAAAAACTAATGGACTACTTAGAACAACAATAAATACATATTTTAATAAAGGACCAAATCGAAAATGGACATGGATTTCCCCAAATGGAGAGACAAAAATGAAATAGACTACTTCCTTTGCCAAAACAAAAAAATCTTTGAAGACGTAACTTCTCAATACTAAGAGCCAAAATAGCAACAAACAAACTTGAGAAAAAGAAAACAATAAAAAAACCAACAGCAATCGACCACAACAAAATAAGACAAAACGCGGATGATTATAGATGGATTCTAAAAAATAACCATAAACATCAATCAGAAACGGAAGAGCTAGATAGTAATAAAATCAATAAAGAAATAAAGGAAAAACTCTTATAAGCAGGAATGAAAAGTGCCAAAAAAACGAGAGCAAAAGAAAATAGACTAAATAGTGAGTACAGTAGAGTAGGTAGAACTGGACAAACTTATTAGAAGAAAAACAAGAGAAGATCTAAGAAAACATAATGAAAATGAAATCGAGAAATTAATTGAGAGAAATAGGGGCCTAAAATGTCTGCGGCCGAATTTAGGTAAACAACCATTTATTTCAGTAAGAGACGAAAGAGGAAGGGAACTAAGAGAAACAGATAAGATATCGGAAGAAGTAGAAAGGTTCTATAAAGAACTCTACATCTCAAAGAAAGACGCAACCATTAGCACACAAGAACATATTGAAGAAAGAATCATGAATGTAAACTCGGAAACACTACCAAAAATAGAAAATTATGAAATAGAGGCTGCATTGTTCCAATTAAAGAATAATAAAGCACCCGGACCTGACGGAGTTCTTGCTGAAATGTTAAAAGAAAGGAAAGCAGAAATTATGCAAATATTAAAAAATCTCTTTCACCAATGCCTACACAAAGGAGAAATACCTGAAGAATGGAATGAAAGCCTTACAATTCTGTTATTTAAAAAAGGCGACAAACAGGACTTAAAAAATTACAGGCCCATCTCATTGCTGTCGCAAACCTATAAACTGTTTACAAGGATAATCAACAAAGGGCTAACAAATAAAATGGACTCGTATCAACCAGTGGAACAGGCAGGTTTCCGGAAAGCATACAGCACCACTGATCATCTCCTAACAATCAGGGCACTAATAGAGAAAGCTAATGAATATCACCTAGATCTGTACTTAGCGTTCGTCGACTATGAAAAAGCCTTCGATAGCGTTGAAATGTGGGCAATAGAAAAAGCTATCAATAACTGTAGAATAGACTCAGGATACAGAATGCTAATACATAATATTAACAAGAATGCAGCAATGACAATACAATTACAAGAAATTACAAAACCGATACCAATTAAGAGAGGAGTGCGGCAGGGAGATGTTAGTTCTCCTAAATTGTTCACATTAACATTGAAATGGATTGAGCAAACATGGGGATAAATATAAATGGAAAGAAACTAAACCACTTGAGATATGCAGATGAATGACGTAGTAATAATAGCATCTACTTTCGAAGAAGTGGAAACTATGCTAACTGAACTAACAAGGGAATCCGAAAAAGTAGGTCTAAAAATAAATTACGCTAAAACAAAAATAATGACAAACACACAAGAAATTAGAAACGTAATACTAAACGACACCATTTTAGAAGCGGTCAATGATTATATATATTTGGGACAAACCATAAAATTAAACAAGGAAAACCAAACAGCGGAGGTACAAAGAAGGGTCAGATTCGCCTGGGCAGGATTTGGAAAACTAAAAAATAAGAAAATCCAGCAGTACCTAAAAACCAGAGTATTTGACCAGTGCATCCTTCCAATTCTTACATACGCCTGCCAAACATGGACCTTGACTAAAGCAAACACCGATAAAATAAAGAAAACCCAAAGAGCCATGAAGCGAACAATGTTGGGAATTAAATTACAAGATAAAAACAAAATGACTGGATAAGAAACAAAACAAAAGTCAAAGATGCAGGTCAACATATAGCTAGGCTAAAATGGGACTTCGCAGGCCATAACGCCAGACAATAGGATAATAGGTGGAATACCACGTTACATCAATGGAGACCATGGACTGGAAAGAGAGCAAGAGGACGACCCCAGATGAGATGGGGACATGACATAAAGAAAATAGGAGGAATACATTGGACACAAAAAGCAAAAAATATAAACGATTGGAAAAAACTAAGGAAAACCTATGTCCAAAGTTGGACGAATTGAAAGACGAAAGAAGAAGAAGAAGAAGAAGAAGAAGTATAAGTTTATTTTGATTAAACTAATATTCTTACAGGGTTTTAATAATTTTAGCACAACAATTATAGATGCTTTTATCATATTTAATATATACATGTTAAGTTTTAGGAGTCCCTCCTTGGGTGTACTCTTAGTGAGTTTCGCGCATAGCGGATTCGCCCAGTAAGGCCCGCGTCTGGGCTTAGCTAGAGCTGGGCCAACCCTCTCAGATAGGTTACATCCCCTATTGGATCGGTGGCACTATATTTTTAGACCCTTCGAGATGTCGAGCATGCACTCCCTTGAAGGCACCGACTAGAACAAACAAGTCTAACATAGTAGCTGAATCTTTGCACAGACTAAAATGATCCCACGGGAACATCCGGTTCCCTCCGGGCCTGGATACCGGCGTGATGGGGATTTCTTCTGGCTAGGACACCAGATTTCTCCTCAGGGAGAAACAACGGTCACTGAACGTTTGCCACGTGTTCATTCAATGGCGACAAAGGAGCCTATACACAACGCGTGTTGACTCGTCCGAAGACGAAGCGGAAGTCTATTTAGACGTTATACCGAGCGTTATACAATAAAATATGCACGTTTTTCTAGATATAGCAAAAATTTGAAAACTAAAAATGGGGCCACCCTGATTCCACCTCGCTACTCACGTACTATAATCATGCTCTCACCAGTTAGAGGTTAAAAAAGTGACAATAACATTAATCTTAAAATGTTGAGGACAGTATCACACACAAGGCAAGAATATGAAAGATTAATTTTAATAAAGCAAATGGGGGCTCTTTTCAATAGACGAGATAATAAATCATTTCCACGTCACAAAATCGACTTCTGTGTATCTGAATCTAAAGGTGAAAGTTTTTATTATGACGCACTAAGACACATTGAAAATTATCCCTCATTCAATTTTTAAGAAATCGCTTGAGCACTTTGACCTGAATACGTTCTAGGCCATAAAATGTTTGAAGAGACGTTTGGTCAATGATTCGATTGTTCATAACATAATGTAGCATATAATGTCTTCCTTAACAAAATATATTTAATGTGTCGAAACCAAGACAGACCAATCCATTTTGATTTCACACTGGCGTCATCAATTTTAAATTTACGACCAAGGCAATGGATTGCAGTGCAGTTTATTACACTCTCTTTGTCGCGCTTCAATACATAAAATAATAATATAATGGAGTATATATACTCGATTTGATAGCACCTAGAATGAGATAACAACTTTATTAGAGAAAAAGGAAAACAAGCTCTCTCAAACTTTGGGGGAAGAAAATAAAACGGCAACACATCAAGCAATAAATATTTTACTTACCGAGATGGAAGTTGTTTTACGAGTTTAGATAGAATTTAAGAAAAAATAAATAAAAAGTTTATTTTGGAAATAAAATTGCTATTTCCATATAAGCTATAAAGTGACGCGTATCCATTCATATACTCGGGATTTTAGGAGGCGGCCATATAATTTCAGAAAATAGAATTTTTGATTTACTCGACGGCAGTAAAAATTTCACAGTGTTAATATTTAGCAATTTAGATGAAAATGGGTATTTATTTTTTTATTTCCACTGAAATAATGCTGAGCTTGGTTTTTTATTCGATGCATTTTACTTTCTTCTTTTAAGTGCTGTACAACTGTAAGGAAAATGCGAGGATTTTAAATTAAAAAAAAATAATAATCTATAACAGTTTTTAACAATAAAAAAAGCAAAGAAATGTCTGATATTTCCACCAACATTTCCCATTGCTGTTGTAAAACGCAAATCTCTCCGCTCCATTAAAAAAAAATAAATAAATAAATTAGACAGCTTAAATATTTACAGAGATCTAAAGTGCTGAGCGAAAAAATAGGCTACTCCCACCCTTTTTCACCCTTCAAATTCTCCGTCATAAATTTCCGTAGAAAGCTCAAAGTATTGGGACTTATTGGAGAGTTATTAAGACTTCCGTAAGGTCCAGCAGTATTAGTGCGGTTCTAATGTCTTGGAGATAAATGAGGCAAACTTTAGTAAGGTTACTACTCATCCATATTTATGCATTTGATTTCGATACAATCTCACTATATTTAGCACTTTCCAATTTTCACTCTTCCTGTTCTTTGTACAGGCTTGCACTCATGATAGGCTAGCCTCGGGCCGAATAAAGGCATTGCACCACCATACAAGGTGGAAGCTGCATTACAAAAACTTGCAAGTGATTAGAGGGGAGCCATATCATAACAAGACTACTGACGATGTATTGTAAATTATCCTAAGCTTTGTAAAACGCTGTCTTCTCGAATTAAGCAAACGTTAGGGTCCAACGCTATCAGGGTGGGGGCATGCATGAACTACAAAAATCATTTAAATTACTAATTAACTATCACCCTGTCCTAAGTTTGAACTTGAGCTTGGAAGATATTATGTAAACATTCAATATAAATTATAAACAAGGCGAGCGAACAGCGCAGGCAACTATGAGCCTTAAATTTACAATGGTCACCAGATTGTATTATATAATAGTAGTAGAGCATTACCAGTCCGATAGATTTTGTTTCTCACCAATTCCGCTCTAAGCATTGCTCGTAGTTGACAACAACGTAGCTCTGGTTGTTCTACAGAAAGGTTGGTGAAACAGGTGGTGTGACCTAGTATTCCTTGAAGGTACTGCCAATCCAACAGAGTATAGCGGATCTGTAGAATCAAAAGAGGCATTCAATATTTTATAAAGGTTCCTCATGTCCCTTTGTTCCCTACGAAATTTAAGAGGAGCAAGAAAAAACATCTTATACAACTAGTCATAATTATAATGGTAACCCTCATGGGGAACAAATTTTGCCTTAAAGGCAAGATATCTCACGATTTTCCGTTGAATCTGCTCAAGCCTGTGAATATGGCTTGCATAGAGTGGACTCCAAACTGATGAGGCATACTCCAACAAAGGTCTAATCAATGCACAATAAAACATGCGGATAGCTGAGATATTCGTAAAGTCCTTTGTACATCTCCTGACAAAACCTGTCATTTTAAGGGCTCTCGAGACAACTTCGGAGATATGAACTTAAAATAACAGAGTGGTGTCAATTGAAACTCCAAGATCCCTAGTTGAGGCAACATTGGCCAAGGTAGTATTAGCTATTTCATAACTAACGGTAGGAACCTACAAAAGCAAAATGAAGAGGAAGGCGCAAACAATAATGAAAAGAAGCCAGAAGACATGTGGAGAAGCTTCAAGTCGGCAATGATAGAGCCACGCAGAGAATACCTGAGACCAAGCAAAAGACAAAAAAGACTGGATGACGGATGAGATTCTTGGGTTAATGGAAGAAAGGAGAATAGCCAAAACCTCCAGAGACCAGAGGAAGTATCGAGAGCTGAAAAACAAAGTAAGGTATGAATGTCACCAAGCCAGAGAAACATGGCTGGTGGGTAAATGCTCGGAAATGGAGGAGTTACAACAGCGGCAAGATATACATAACCTCCATAAAAAGATCAAGGAATTTAGCGGCACGAGCAGAAAACAAAAGCCGCACATTCTAATAGACAATGATGGAAACATTATAGTAGATATAGAGAAGCAAATACTACAATGGGAAAATTACATTAAAAATCTGTTCGATGATCAGAGAGTAGAGATACAAATCAGTACTGAAGAACAAACGGAGCCGACCATTCTGAAAGAAGAGGTTACAATACCCAAAATGGAAAATGCGAAGAAATGTGATGAATATCGTACAATCAGCTTGACGAGCCACACATTGAAAGTGTTCTTGAAAGTTATACACCGCAGAGTATTTCAGAAACTGGAAAGTAATATCTCGGATACCCAGTTCGGGTTTAGAAACGGATACAGCACTCGGGACGCATTATTTGCATACAATGTCCTCACACAACGCTGTCTCGATGTCAATCAGGAAGTTTACGCCTGTTTTATAGATTACAATAAGGCGTTTGATAGAGCATGACCAGCTAGTAGAAGTGCTAAACGAGATATCAGGATCATTGTCAACCTTTACTTTAACCAAAAGAAAACAATGCGAGTACAAGAAAAGACGACTGACCCTATAGAAATCAAACGGGGCGTAAGACAGGGATGTGTCCTCTCGTCACTTTTATTCAACATCTACTCTGAAAAAATATTCACCAGAGCCCGTGCATGCGAGTTGAGAGGCATCACAGTAAATGGCGAGACAATTAATAACTTGCGCTTTGCAGACGATACTGTCCTTCTTGCTGGAAATATGCGGGACCTACAAGAACTGCTGAACAGGGTCGTCACTGCCAGTCGACATTTTGGCTTGACACTTAACACAAAAAAGACCAAATACATGATTATAACAAAGAACAACGCTCCGCAAGAACACCTCTATGTAGACGGAGAACAATTAGAGAGGGTTACAAGATATAACTGTCTGGGTACAATCACCGGCACCGCTGATTATTGCTCCAAAATCAAGATCCGTATAGAGAAAGCACGTACGGCTTTTGTCAAAATGAAGAAGATGCTCCGTAGCCGCGACTTGAGCCTAGATCTTAGAATACGCATGCTGAAGTCCTATGTATTCCCGGTCCTGTATTATGGCGTAGAAACTTGGACCCTTAACAGAATGTATGAAAGAAAAATAGAAGCATTTGAGATGTGGACCTATAGAAGAATGCTCAGAATATCGTGGGTGGAGCACTCGACCAACGCAGAAGTGCTTACCAGAATGAATAAAGAGTTGGAGGTGTTAAAGGGAGTAAAGAGAACCCTAACCCAGACAGGTGACTGGGTCACATAATGCGGGGTTCAAAATATGAGATACTCCACTTGATAATCCAGGGGAAGATTGTGGACAAAAGGTCAATTGGAAGAAGAAGAATATCTTGGCTGCGGAATCTGCGAGAATTGTTCAACATGTCTTCTGCAGATCTATTCAGAGCAGCAGTTTCCAAGGTCAAGATTGCCATGATGTTAGCAAACCTCCGATAATGGAGAAGCTACATAAAGAAGAAGAACTAAAAATTGTTGGGTTACGACGCCTGGAGATGCACATGCTAAGACATTTGGTCGGATTTAGATCCATGCGGAAAACGATCTCGAAGTAGATGTTGAACAACAGTAGAGACAATATGCATCTCTGTCGGACTCCTCGCGCAATTCTGACTGACTTTGTATGGCCCTCCTGCACACGGGCAGTGGCCTTTTAATTCCAATACAGGTTCGCAATAGTAATCTTCAGGTCTCGGTCATCAAGTCCGATGTTCTTCAGCATCTCAATTAACTTTGTGTATCGGACTCTATCGAATGCTTTTTGGTAGTCTATAAAGCAGGCATGTACATCACAGTTCATGTCTCTGCACCTCTGGAACAACACCTGTACACTAAACACTGCTTCTCGGGTACCGAGCGCGCTTCTGAAGCCAAACTGGGTGGGGCTTAATTGGTCTTCACATAGCCGATAGATTCTCCTGTAAATGGCCACAGTAATCGGTTAGAGTGTGAATCAATTAAGTCTTTGACCAATAGATATTGTTAATGTTTTACCGAAGTACCTTCTTTATTATCTCTTTTCACCTGACGTCCTAATAATCTGAGCTACATTAGCAAGGCGTGACGTCACTGCTGGTCAGCTGGAGTTATGTCTGGTGCGTCTTCAGATCCCCGATTTAAAACTTTCTATACCAAACGGTTTGGATTCATTTAGTTTAATATGACATATCATGTCACTCACGCCTAATAGAAGAAATAAATATTTTTCAAATACCCCGGTATTTGTAAATTTTCGACCTTCCTCAAAAATGGATTCTTTCAATTCGAAATTTTAACGTCAGTGCTCGATTTGCTAAAAGTTTTAATGTCTTAATACTCTTAGCCAGGAGTGCTAATAGATGTTTGCCCGGCAAAACTAAAAGCTCGACCTTCGCGAGTTATTATTTTTAGTAGACATTACCCGGAAAACATTGAAGCTCGACCCAGTTTCGTCGTGCCGTTTTTATTAAATTAAAAAAAAAAACTTTTTAAATACTTAGCGAGGTCGGTCTTTTGCGAAACTAAAATTAGTTTCGTCTTGAACGAGTTCTGTCGTCGTCGGTCGACGACAACCATTTTAAGAAATCGTATCTGAAAATTATGTTTTTAACGGGCTTCTTGCGATGAGATGCAGGTCTCCCCCAATGTAATTGAGGCGTGATAAAATAGAAGCAATAATTTTTCACTGTAAATTAAGCTACAGCCTTTAAAACTTACACAGGACCCAACTATCACAACTACCCTTAAAATCATTAGTTGCGAAAGGTAAGAAGAGAGAAAAAGAGATACTTAGATTCCTTATGCGTAGAGAAAAATTCTCGTAAAAGCACCAAAAAAATTTTCTCTTAATTAAATCATATTTGTCTATCAGATTTCAAAGGATTCCTTCTTATAATAAATATTCCGATCCAGCTAAGACAGATTCTGGGGTACCGGCAGGGTTCCATTTTGTGGCCGTTATTTTTTCTTATTTACACCTTTCATATTCTTAATTGTAACAAACTGCAAAGTACAAGCGTTCGCAGATGATACGCAAGTATATTGTTGTTTTGATGCGGATGATTACAGAGAGACTGAGTTCACGAAAATTTATTTCAATCTCTTTATCTGTCAGATCAATTCAATTGAAATTATTGGCCTCTCTTATTTCAACATTGTCCCTGTTATTCATAATATTATTGTAAACTAGAAATCATATTCACCGTTCATCATTTCATATGCAACGACAGTACCTTATTGGGAAAATCATTGAAAAAACACGTAGGCATTAAAGAAAAAAATTGAGAAATTGAGATATATAACTGGGGGAAAAAGTTATAATTTTAAATGCAAGTGTTTAACAATAGTGCCTTACTGGGAAAGTTACGGAAAAAACACAGGCATTTAATTAAAAGATAAATGGGAGAATAAAAGAGATAATATTGAGAGTAAAAAAAGTTATAATATTGAATTAAAATAAAGGAACAGCTAGAAAGCGAAATGATATACAGGTCGTATAGGAAATGTTGCAGCCAACTGTCGCAGATAAGTACCTAATAGGGAAGATCGTAAGTCGAACACGGGGGCAAAATGAGGACCTAGAAGATGAAATTAGAAGCTATAGATGGGCATATATAAAGTTATAAGGAAAAGTAGACACTATATGAGAAGATAGTAAACTAGAGAAGTAGTAGAAGTACAGGAAAATAAGTTAAAAGTTAAAGATAGGAGGTAATATTAAAGAAAATACATCTCAAAGTGCCGGCCAGCACAAAACATAGAGAATACATAGAGGTAGTTAAAATATGTAAACAAAATACGTGGAGATAGATTAAATTATTAAAAATAAGCAAACAACATGTAACTTGCGTGAGGTAATCTACACCGAAAATAAATCATTAGCCTTCTTAGAGAATGCGCATATCTGGGATGGATAATAATTAAAAATACTAATATCCAAATCAAATCATCAGTTAAGGCAATATAATTGCAGTCGAAAGGTGTAAATAGCCCATACATGTATTAAATATCCACTGTAATTAATATTGTTCTAAACAAACTGGTCAACGGTTACGGGGTCAAGCAGTCGATGTTACAATAAATTCAATTATAAACAATCCTTTTAGTTTATAGAGACAAGGCCAAACATTCAAATACATCAAGCGTCAGCATTCGCTAATAAAATATTTTTATTTTCAACAGAAACAAACCGGCAATGGAACGCAAGCACAAATACCTGAAACTTCCACGATTTGTCTCAAGTACAAGACTACCCAACAACAGATGGTGTAGAAAATGCTAATGCCACAATTTAATAAGTATAACAACGTAGTACATACATTTTAGCATAAGTTGAAATATTTTTATCCAATTATACATACAGTATGATTCAATACTAAAACAGAGCTTTATCCACAATACCGAAACAGAATTTTAGCACACTTTTTTTTTGTGCTAAAATTCTGTTTCGGTATTGTGGATAAAACTCTGTTTTAGTGCATGCCGAAGGATCCAAACCCCAACGTAGTATGATTCAAATCTTTTTATTAAAATATTGAGGATAATATAGGATATATTTTAAAAGGGAATAGATATAGAAAAGGGATATGGAAAACACATATACCTGTCTTTAATAATAATTGCCGAATGTTCTACTAATAATATTGAACGACAAGGTAAAGAGATATTTCTAGTATGCCTCATTACTTAAAGAAAAAGAGGAAACTTATATATAGATGCATATTAATATTAACAAAAATATACGGGAATTTATTAGGCTTAGAGATACGTGTTAATATTGTTTACTAATTTTCTGTGTATATTTTTTTTGCATGTACTTGGAGCGCTATTCAGTGTCGACCCACAGTTCGGTCAGGTATACGGACGGCAGCCAAATGGAGATCCACGACAAGGATCTTGAATTGAGTAGGGACCTTCTTCCAGGGATAACCATTGGCTGGAATGGAGGACCGAACTAAGCTATATGCTAGAACCAAAAGTGAAAAGTGCTCAAATATAACTTAGATTTAATTATGTGGGGAACGATATGACTATTCGAATATTGAGGAGCACTCGTTAATATTTAAGCGGGTTCCACTCTCATAAACATACTCATCAAAAATAAGTTTTGGTCGTCTCTACGATAACAGAGTTTTTTTGGACAGTCGCAAACAAATCTGTATTTATTAGGGAGCTTTTTTTCTTTTTGAACTTTTTAACCGTAAAAGATGTTTCGCATTGGGGACCAATGCAAGACGGAGGGGGCATGTGTAAACTAGAAATCATATTCACTAAAAAAGAACACTCAGTCTAAAGTTTGAACTTGATGCTTGATCTTGAAACATAATTGTTATGATTATTATCTAACATGTTTTAAAAACAATCAGTAAACTTTCAACAAATTTTAGTATAAAAGATCGAGCGGACCGAGTAAACGACAACTTGGTTCAGTTCGTGGATCCTTTAGGGAGCGCACTGGCAACAAGTTCACCCCACTGTTCATCTAGAGCTATTTTGTACCTTTACGGGAAAGACTCTTGGGTGTTCAACCTGAGTTATTTTGTACCTTAACGGGAAAGACTCTGGGGGGTTAAACTCTCTTTCGCATTTAGTTCCTTTACGGAGAATGCACAAATAAACTTCTCTTAGAAGACGTCAGTTAAAAGAATAATAAAAGTTAATTAAAAGTTAATTAAAGTCAGATATATAAAGTAACCCAAGCAACTGTCATAGCCACAACATAATTTAAGTAATAAGTATTTCAAGGAAGTCTCAACTTGTCTCATGAAACCGAATGGGTCGCGTCCGATAAGTCTTCAACGAATAGACATGCGTTCCACGCTCCTCTGGTGAAATAGATTTAAACATAGTTAGCAACCTAAGTACAAACCTTCTTGTATACTAAACCCGGGCAATAATACACATATCTTTAGTACGAAGCAAGTTTTTGTCATCTGTCATCATCTTCATCTGCGCTACGCACCCTGCAAGAGCAAAGACGATCAAGCCAAGCCATAACCTCTGCCATACGTGGTGATTAGCGCCCTAATCGTCATCGATACATACCCCGAGGGAAACTCAAATTGCCTCAAGGCCAAATCCTCTTATGTTATCAAGGATTAGATATTCTATATCCTCATCTATTGCATCCCCCAAAATAGCCACATTGATTTGAGCATCTTGAGTGCTTTTAAAGCGTTATCATAATCTTACCTTAAATCCTGCTATATCATGTTTGATGATTTTTGGTAATAAAAATAAAGTTACCTTTTTGAAGGAAAGGCTTACTACCCATATAAATGGTTCAGACCTAAAATATGTCGATTCTGGAAAGAATTTGGTTTTGACATTAGATAGTCAGCTTAGGTTTAGGGAACGTTTACAAGCCATTTTCTAAAAGACATATTTTTCATTTAAGAATATTATATCGTCCATAACAGAAACTGTGTTAATTGTGAAAAAACGTACCAAAGGACTTGCGGCTGTAAATTCAACGGAGAAATTAGAGAAAAGGAAACAAATGAACCAATCTGGGCAAGAAACAGAACAAAGAAAAATGCAGAAGAAACAAACGATAAGAAACATTGGCAAAGCTAATGGAAAGCGCAAACGTGCGCCTTCTTTCGACAGCGAGCCAGAGGAGGAACAAGAAGTTGTCTTAATTGACGAAGAAGACACTGAGGACGAATTAGAAGACTATGAAAACCAGTGTACTGGATGCAACCAAGAAGAAAAAATATTGGATTAAGTGCGTCATATGTGGTTGCTAGTGGCACGAGGCATGCACATCCTTCGTAAATTTATGTATCTCGTGTGAAAAACACAGCTCTAGACAAAAATAGGTTTGAATTAATGCTTGGCTATCTCTCCTCATAGGCCCGGTCCATCTCTCCTACGCCATAGAGGAGAGATGGACTTTTGCAGAGTTCTACTTTTTATTGTTTATTTTTGATCAAATTATGAAATATGTTTAATTTGGTTTATATCAAATGTGTTCCAAAGAATGTTTGTGTGAATGAAACATATTCCAATAAAGAGTTATATTTTGATTTCCAAAATGTGGTCCATATGTCCTCTACTTACCCTACGGTTTTTGTTTGAACCAAGAAAGTACATTTTGTAAACAGAAGGTTCAACATTCGTGCCTCTATTTCGTGTACGATTTAATAAAGTTTGACCATGTATCACAGTTATAAAGATATAAACTGGTTAAAAAGGGATGCTCGTAGAGAACTCCTTTTTAATAGCTTTTTAGTAAAGATTATTAATGGTTCTGCTTCTCCTGTTTCAATTCGAGAACGCTTAACTTTTCCTCATGAATTCATAACCTAAACGTCAGAGGTGGGAGAAGGCTAACAATGTTAAATTTAGATGATTACAATAATTGCTCATATCGACTGTTATGGTTTGTGTATTCTAGTTCATTTAGTTTCCAGAACTTGTACAGATACTCACAAGTATTTTCTGGAATACATATTGTAAAGTGATCTGATTTAAGCATGTCATTATTTGGTTCAGTAGAGCAACTTATGAAGCTAGACTGCGCCAGGTTTTCTTCATCTTCTTCTTTCTTATATAATTAAAACCATACATCTGCCTCTTTTAACCAATTAAGCCTCTTCCGACGTTGAGAACCATAGTTTTGGTGGTCTTATTATGTTCTCTTTCCCGTTGGTTTGTTATGCTTTGCATTTTTTACCAGTCTGTTATCTGGCATTCTCTCGCTGCTTGTTCCAGCATTTCCTTCTGTGTCTTATCCATTTTCCCATATCCTGTATCTTGCTCTGTTCCCTAAGTTCTTCGCTTCTCATCCTATCAAGTACGGTTCTTCCATGTATACTTCTTCTCGTCTTCATTACGTTTTTCCATTGTTTTCGATGTGTCTGGTCTTGTCTCTGCTGCGTATGTTAGAATGGGTCCAACTGCCTGATATTCGAGATGCTTTCATAGCTTGTGTTCGTAATTCATGTTGCAAATCACCGTCCCTGGTTAGGTTCGCTCCCAGGTATGTGAACTGCCTGACGTGTTCTACTACTTTCCCCTCTATTTCTAGTTTGCACCTCACTGGCTCTTTGGATGTTACGAGGAACTTAGTTTTGCTTGTATTTAGAAGCATATTTAATTGTTTGGCTTCTTGGTTAAAAGCGTGGAGAAGTCTCTGTAGGTTGTCTTCTGAATCAGCATATAGTGTAGCGTCGTCAACGTAGCAGAAGGTGTTGAAGTATATGTTGCCCAGATCAACAGGGCATTGAATAGCTTCAAACTCTATAAATCATCAGGTACGGACGGCATATTTCCTGCTCTGCTCCAACAAGGCAGTGAGGAACTTCTACCGTACCTGAAAACAATCTTCAAAGTTAGTTATATCCACAGCTACATTCCGAAGAACTGGAGGAAAGTCAGGGTTGCTTTTATCCCAAAGGCTGGGAATCGTCCACCGGACGAACCAAAGGCCTATCGCCCCATCAGTATGACCTCCTTCCTACTTAGAAGTATGGAAAAAATCATAGATGAATACATCAGGGGCGAGTTTATCTCCAGAACCCCACTACATCCAAAACAGTTTGCCTACCAACCAACAAAATCCACAATAAATGCGCTCCAATGCCTAGTAAAAGACATTGAAAAGACATTCGTGGCGAAAGAAGTGGCTATGTGTGCATTCTTAGACATAGAGGGTGCATTTGACAACACCTCATATGAATCCATACAAAGGACCGCAGAAGACAGAGGTATAGGCGAAACTACAACGAAATGAATAAAAGCCATGCTCTGTAGTCGTAAAATTACCTCAACCTTAGGAGACGCTACTGTAACGGTAAACGCAGCAAATGGGTGTCCGCAAGGCGGAGGTTTATCGCCCTTGCTGTGGTCCTTGGTAGTAGATCGACTCCTGGTGAAACTAACAACCGAAGGGTATGACGTCCAAGGGTATGCTGACGACCTAGTCATCACAATTAAGGGCAAGTATGGTGGCACAGTATCGGCCAAAATGCAAAATGCTCTACATCTAGTTAAAAACTGGTGTATAAGGGAAGGACTAAATGTCAATCCCAGTAAAACCGTCATAGTACCGTTCACAAAAAGGAGAAAGGTGGATCTTACAGCCCCTAGCCTAGACGGCGTGACGGTTGAACTCTCAGACAGTGTTAAGTACCTGGGGATAGTCCTCGACCGCAGGCTTAACTGGAATGAACATATAGAGGGACTACCAAAAAGGCAACAGCGGCACTTTGGGCATGCCGCAGACTTTTTGGCAAAACATGGGCTTAAAACCCAAGATGATCTATTGGTCATACATTACGGATGTAAAACCAATAGTCACTTACGCCTCGCTGGTCTGGTGGATCAAAACAGAGGAAAAGACTACACAAGGCAAGCTACAAAAAGTGCAAAGACTTGCCTGTCTGAGTATCACAGGGGCAATAAAAACCTGTCCCACGATAGCACTGGAGACGATGCCTTATTAAGCGCGTCCAGAGTAATCCAGACCCAATCAACTAAGCCAGGTGATCTGACTGGCCATCTAAAGATTCTGGACACAATCAGAGTCGAATCGCTGGCCAAACTAACAGACCATATGCCAAAGACAAGGGATTTCCAATGCTCCTTTAAGATGATCATAGAAGATTGCCCAACAATGAGAGCACTACAGCCCGAACGAGGTACATTGGTCTGGTACACAGATGGATCTAAAATGAAACAAGGGGTCGGCGTCGGGATTTATGGTCCTAGATGCAGGATGTTAAAATCTCTAGGTAAAGCCCCATCCATGTTCCAAGCAGAGGTCCATGCCATTGAACTGTGCATCTCTGAATGCATCAAAATAAAACCGAGAGGCGCAACCCTAAATATACTATCCGACAGCCAGGCGGCTTTAAAGGCACTAGCCTCGTGCGAATTTGACTCAAAGCTTGCCTGGGAATGCCGGAACGCTCTTAACCAACTGGATAAACATAACAGAGTCACTCTGTTGTGGGTGCCAGCGCACGAAGAAGTGGAAGGCAATGAAATTGCCGACCAATTGGCCAGAGAAGGAGCACAGCGTCCATTCTACGGACCTGAACCATTCTGTGGCACCACCAGAGGACACCTCAGAGAGGACCTCAACAAGTGGGAAAAAAGGCAGAAAGAGGCCTACAGGAGAAACACTCCAGGACAACGACAGGCGAAAGGATTCATATCGCACTCGCCTGAATACACTAAGAAGCTACTAGAGCTCCATAAAAACGATCTAAGACTGGTCACGAGCTTCCTAACAGGTCATGGACCATGGAGATACGATCTCCACAACATGGAAAGGATTGAGGATCCACGTTGTAGATTTTGCAACTCAGCAAACGAAACTGCGGAACACATTCTTTGCGAATGTAGAGAACTGACCCGCCAAAGGCTAAAATATCTGGAAGGAGTAGTATGTAATCCCAAGGATATTACACAACTAGCCCCTAGGAATATCCTGAAGTTCGCGAAAAGTGCAGACATCTCTGGGAAAATCTAAAGCAGGGTAGTCACAAAAGACCTTTTAGGTCTAAGTGACGAAGGGGTGAAAAGCCGAGCGACCCCTTTACATACAATACAATACAATACGTTGCGCATTTAATATCTTGCTGTTCTTAAAAGTTTGTTTCTCTCTTATTTTATCCATAACCAGATTTAATATAAAGCAGGCTGAGGCAGTCCTTGCCTTAATCCCCTGTTTATTTTTATGGTTTCAGATGTGAGGTGTCCTATTCTGATTATTGTTGTGCATTGTTAGTTTACGTCGGAAATTAGTTAGATTAGTAGTGGGTTGACTCCTTTTTCCCTCATGATTTTGATGACGATTTTTCAGCAATTTATCTGACTATAAAAATCACTTCGATGGTTGATCTGTTTTTATGGAAGCCTTGCTGTTCTTCTCGAATCTGTATTAGTTTTTCCAACTTCTTCAAGTATTAGCTTAGTGAATGTCATGAGCAGGCTGTTAAGAAGGGTGATGCCACGGAAGTTTTCTGGAGATGTTTTTGCCATTCCTAAAAAATGGGATTTATTTTCGATTTATGATGTGCTTGAATATGTTTTTAAATTCATTTTGTAGCTTTGTTCCTCCATATTTCAGCATTTCGTTGGTTATTTCATCAGGACCAGGACATTTCCGGTTTTTAACTAATTTTAAGACGTTTTCTATTGCCTCCATTTCGATGTCGATTTCGTGTTCTTCCTCGCTGTCTGTTATGTGTGGAAAGTTTATCTCTTCTCCGGAATATGTTTTCTTAAAATATGTTTCCCATTCGTCCCGCGGGATTTTGTTATATTTGGTAGTGGCTTCTATTTCCAGTTTGTTTCTCCTCAGCAATCCCCAGATCTTTCTTTGGCCTCCATACATATTCCTTTCCATTCCTTTTGTGAACCTTTCCAAGTAATCCTCATTTATATCTCTGATTTTTGCGTTTACTCGGCAGTGGCGGCTCGCTTAATACACCAAGTGAATCAACCTTAGATTTTTCCAACTTATACTATTTTTCAATTACAATCACTAAAACATAGTACATTAACTTAAATCAAAAACAAATCAACATAAAATTATAAAATTTTGAGTTGTTCAGTCGCTATGAATAGAAGATAAAATCAGAATAATTATTGCATATCGGTATATTGCTCAAAACGCGGCAACATTGTCAAAACGCGCAAAGTTCATTTCCATTCCATGTCAAATCGCCTGTCGCCTTGATTGAATCAACTCGCATTGAGGTTTATAACGATGCAGTTGTTTACGGTGGTTGCCATGGCAACGTGCCATATTGTCTGCATATTATAGATAAGCGCTTATGGGAATGACACCACCTCGAAAGCAAGATTCATTTCCGAATTGGAATATCGGGTGTTTTTAATTCGTGTTTAACAGTGATTGAGACGTTGTATTTGCGTGTAGGTGCGTGTATTACTTTTGAAATTTATGTCTGTTGTTGGTTTTTTGGTTCGGTTTTCGATAAAAGAACTAAATAAAAATTACTTTACATTTTTCTGTTTATGATCCGGTGTGTTGTTTTTCCTCTTAAAATCTGTTCTGTAGGTAAAATTATGTAAAGTAAAATTTGGTACTAGGTACTTTCGCTGGAGTGTGGGGGGGAGGAGGAAATTAAATTTGATTCACCAGTTCTTATTGTCACGAGCCGCCACTGTTACTCGGTTACGTTCTCGAGTATACGAAGTCCAATTTTCGTGGTTTCTATTGCAGATATAATTTATGTAAGTACACCAGGTATTGACATACAAAATTAACTGCATATTTTTTATTAGTTATATATTTTTTTCTGATTAATAGGCAAGTATTATTATGTATCACTATTGTCTTCCGTGTAAATGTTTAATTCATTGCAGTGTGTTCAGTAAAAATTACCTCTCACTATAATTGCATGGAAAATTAGATAAAAAAAAATGACATTAGAACATGCTGCAATTTTGCAATCACCATTTCCCTACTACGAATAGCTAACGATTTTTAGCTGTGAGCACATAGATTTTCATATCTGATTAATTGTGGAATCGCATGTTCGGACCGTATTGTCCCCGACTGGCCAGATTATAACTGACCTTATAAGTTTGTCTGCAATTCTCGGACGATATTTCCACGGCCCGATAAAATAAAGTGGCCATTTTTAATTAATAATTAAGACACAATGGGACAAGTTTCAGCCGTAAAACATTTTTAAAATATTACGATAGCGCACGACATCAAGTTTTTGTTTTGCAATGCAGGTAACGATGAAAATGCATGTTCTGAAACAGTTTTATTTAATTATTTACGAGGACGGATGCCATTACGTTATAATTTCTGGATATTTAAAACTGTACGAAAATGGTTTCGGCAATTCTTTGGAATATTTAATTTAATTTCCCTTTTTTTTTATTCTGTTAATTTGCTTTTATAGTATTAAATCTGATGACGAAAATTATCTACAATCTAGGCCATCTAATTCAATAAAATTATAATAAGTAGCCAAATCCTAATAACGAAAATCTTAGGAAACCCAAGTGTCTTGAACTCTCCTAACTGTAACTTCGTATCTGCATCCCAATCAGCCTATATATACCATTATGTTTTCTGACTTAGTCAGTTACTATAATTTAACCTACGCGGAACCTCGGAAAAAATTATAGACAATTTAACGACTCTATTCTTCGACGGTTGTTAATATATTCTGCGAGATATCTGGCGATCTAACTACTGTATTACTACCTAGACAAGATCTCGTTAATCATCATTTTTAAAACGATCTCGGTTACGAAATTGACCGTCAGCATAAATTACGGAGCGTTTCTGCCTCGAACGGTCGGTCTTTATATTATTATGTAGGCTATGCAGCCATGAGAAGAAAACGAAGAAGCGAGGAGCGTGTGATAAAAATTTGTCTTCCTAAGACTATCTTTACATTGAACTTAAATGATTTTTTTTCGGAATAGAAACAGTGTAGGTGCCTAGGGTAACTATTTCTTTAGGGTAATTGATTCCGCATTCTCATCATCTTGTGCGCTAATCCCTTGTTGATCTTCAGTATACGAAAGTTTATTATCGACGCGCGCAAACATCAGAAGCCTGAACTTATTGAATTAATGATGCGGCAATATTTTTCGTCCATAGTACCCACTACTCATTAAATTCAGTGATGTTACTAACCAGGTTCGGTCTCAAATTCATTCAGAAAGCAAGAATTGCACTGGGCAGATACAGGCGACTTAGCGGGAGAAACTGGGGGCTGAACCCCGAATTGAACTTCTGGTTGTACAAAATGATGGTAAGGCCTATGCTAACCTATGGCTCTATAGCCTGGGGCATAAAGACCACGCAAACAGGTGCAATCAGGCAACTAGAAGGCGTAAAAAGGCTGGCATGTTTGTGCGTCTCGGAGGCGATGAGAACAACCCCAACTGCAGCACTGGCATTCCTGCTAAATCTACCTCCATTACATATCCTCATACAGGAAAACGTAAGAATGGTACAATACCGGCTCAAGCATCATTAAATGGGGAAGGCCCACAAGCTGGAAACTAGAGGACAGCGAGTAGATCAAGTATCTCTTTGAAATGCCATCAGACAAAACAAATCCCTCCTATGGGTTTAATAGACCCTTCTCAGTAGCAATTGTAGGCAGGGGAGAATGGGAGAGGGGGCCTCCTATAAAAGCAGACCAAGAATGGTATACCGATGGCTCTAAAACCAATAAAGGGGTGGGAGCCGGGGTCCACGGACCAAGATCAAATATCTTCATAAACATGGACAGTCAAGCCACAATGTTCCATGCAGAGGTCGCGGCAATTCAATACTGCGCCATTGAGATAGAGAAACTGAACATTAGAAAAAGGAGGGTAGTCATATACTCCGACTGTCAGGCTGCCTTAAAAGCAGTTAGTGCACACAAGGTCAGATCTAGACTAGCTAAAGACTGCATAAGTGCCCTTGAAGAGGTCGGTCGTAACAATAAGCTCACCATAGTGTGGGTTCCGGGACATAAAGGCCATCAAGACAACGAAGAAGCAGACAAACTCGCAAAACGAGGCGTAAGTTAGGGTACGTTGGGACCTAAGCCCTACTGCGGGGTAGGAAGAGTCTTCAAAACAGCAATTAAAAGCTGGATAGACAAACAATCTCTAAACTGGTGGTTACAAATACTCCGGGGCAACTACAGGCCAAACAGTTCGTAAAACACGGCTCCCCAAAGTTCACGGCAGATCTACTTAAGAAGAGTCGCAAGACGATAAGAATGATAGTGGGTCAACTGATGGGGCACTGTAGAATGAACAGACACATGAAAATGATCGGCCGGACAGATAATAGCCGCTGCAGGTTCTGCCAGGAGGAGGCAACTCCAACGTGTGGTGCGAGTGTGAGGCTCTCTGCAGGATCAGGTATGCAAAGCTGAGAGAGACCAAACCCGGACCTGCAAGGCACATGGAGGAGCTGGTACTCCATTTGTGGAGTCTCATGAGGACTGGATGAGGCCCTCTAAGCATGGTTAGGAGTGCTACAATAAACCTGCATAGGTTGCAGTGGCAGAGGCGGGTACCAGGGCCAACTCCCTTCAATTCTTCATCTATCATCTTATACGCTGGTGTCTTGTTGATTTTCAGTAAACCAAAGATTATTATCGACGCGCGCAAACATCAGAAGCCTGAACTTATTGAAATGATGATGCGGCAAGATTTTGCCTCCATAGTATGCACTGCTCATTAAATTCAGTGATGTTACTACTAACCAGGTTCGGTCTGAAGTTTAAGAAACAAGGATATCAATCAGAGTATCGTTCTAAAATACTCTAGAAGAAAAAGAGGAGATTGGACGAATTGCGACATTTTGAGGATGATGAACCATCGAAGACAATATAAGAATAGGGATATTAAGCAAAATGGAACCTTGAAAAAAATTACAAAGGTCAGGAAAGGGCTCCAGAACAGAAACCCTAGGCACAAGAGGAAACAAGACACAGCTCTGGACTCGATGATCTTTCCAGCCATATTCTCAAAATTATCGGCGAGAAACAAGTAGGCGACTTGCTAGAACTTCTCAATATAATACATAGTTCAGTGGTTGTTCAATTTGCCCAATAAGTCAAATGTAAAAGAATCTCGGAATCACCATACTATTAGTTGAATATCACTTACATTTAAGTTACTCCTCAACATCATCCACAGTTGCATATATTAAAATCTGGGTTAGTCTGGGTTAGAATGGTTCACACACAAGGGAAGAGCTATTCTCGTTTAACGTGTTAGTCCAAGATATGCATATTTCATTGACTATAACATAGCTTTCTCATAGTTTGATACGACCAGCTAATAAACGTTCCTAAACTGAAACATCTCTATTATAGAGATCATCAAATATCTTGAAAAGCAATGAGGTGCATTAATAAACTCAGCTCAGAAGAGAGAGAAATAGAAAGAGAACTGAGACAGGCGCATATTCCACGATCGATGTTATTCCATGAATACTCTGATGATGCCTGGAAAAAAGCCCTTGAGGATACGTGGCTGATACGGTGGCAGAAGATATCGAAGGTCTCCAGAGATTATTCAGGAAGGTTGTTGAGTGCAGTGATAAGTATGGCTTAACACTAAACACTAAGAAGATGAAATTCTTGAGGATTTGAAAGACACTAATGGGAATCTTATCGGCACTGGAATTAATATCAAGAATCAAAACCAGGATCGATATAGCACGGACACATGAATTGAAAAATGAAGAAGGCAATTTGAGATAGACACCTAAGTCTTGATGTAATTGATAAATTTGGCTAGACGCTACATCTAGAAGCATCCCTAGAATATAGTAGATGAACTCAGGAACCAACGTGCAGGTTCTGAGGAGAATGAATAAGCAAAGGAAAATTATAGATAGAATCAAGAACTTTAAACTGCAATAGCTCGGATAATTTGCAAGAAAGGAAATGTACGGCATACTAAAGTTGATAATACATGTAAATAGTATTCAAGGAAGAAAAAGCGTGGGAAGAAAGAACATCTCGGGGCTGCGCAACCTGAGAGAATGGTTCCAATGCACACCAGAGCAACTTTTCAAAGCAGCAGCCTTAAAAGAAGAAGAAAACGGTTTGCTGTAGTACCTTACTGATGCACGCTTGAACTAGAAAAATACGAGAAGGGCAAGGCCGCCTTTTAAACACACTCTGTGGAAAAATGAGGATGAGCTGTGCAGGAACTGCAAACTACTCAGATTACTGAGAAATGTGAAGAGCTAGAAGTTAGTCAGCAAGCTGTGGTATACAGCGGTTAAAGGTTGTCTTGATTTAGATATTCGCGGAGTAATGAGTCTTGGACGTCCTTTTGAGATTGCTAAAATTGCCAGCCTGGAAAAAAAGTTACGTTGAAAATTGATATTCTGCAATAGTTGATATTAACCAAGGGAGTTGGTCATAAGTGGGTGCCTGGACAGAGTGCGATATGCAAGAAACGGGAGCCGGAGCCAGAATCATGGGATAGTAAGCGATTACAAATCTCAAGAAAGTACCATATTAGGAAACGAGAAGACGGCAGAACATGTGGTTTTATGCCTAGATACTTCTGTTTACCAAGAATGGGATCAGCTCCTGTTCAGCAGGGCGAAGCACTGGAGCTATTGATTCGGACATGTATAGGTTCCTGAATATTGCGAGATGTAGGGCAATGAGCCGTTAGTAAGAGTCTGAACGAGTGAGTATACGAGTATTTTAATCGAGTGTGAAAAGGATTCATTGACACGTCCAAGATGATCTTGTTACGAGAATATTATTGACTGGGGAGACTTTTGGTTCGTCTTGGCATTTATGACTATCCTTGAAAAATTGTATAGAATATAGAAGTGGAGGAAATCTTTCTCCATTACCTCGCCAAGTTAACGGTATTTTTAGTTCGACAGTCCTACGGCGAGAGAATGCAAATAGCTACCATATACCTGGAGTATCATCCAGATCTTCATCACGTGATTTGGCGGTGTAGGTAGCTCCAACTTGGGTTAACTGCCAGTACCTTAAAGGTAAGCGTTTGACCTCCCTGTAATTTCTACCTACTAGTGCCAGAATAGATCTGGAACAGAGGTAGACTAATTGAAAATGATCTAGTTTATCTCTGCAGAAAATCTTCGATTGAGAGGACAGAGACGCATCCATGCTTCGGTTCTGATTTCTATAGCCAACTGTAATTTATTTGGGTTGAGTTTAACAAGTAACAGGGAATTCTTCGCGAAGATTGACGGATTGGCGTCTGTGTTCACAAGGGTTTTTACTGATGCTTTAAAGGATATTGAAACAGGTACGGTTGGTCTTGGTGTGTTTTGCCCTACAAAAAATATAAGTTTCTCTCAAAGGTTGCCGGCAGAGATCATCGCGATTAATAAAACTTTATAACTATGTAAGGAAATGAATATTGATATAGTAGTTATCCTCACTCTAAATCAAGTTGTATCGCTCATGATAACAAAAAGTTGTGTTAATAGAAATGAATGAATTCCTTAACTTCAGTGTTATATTGGCCTGGTTCATTCGAATATTCATGGCAACAAACTGGCAAATGTGGGTAGAATTCTGACTATACCTCTAAAAATTAAGCTCGATAAAAAAGAGCTATATGCTCTTATAAAAAAGAAAACTCGGACTGACTGGAAGTCCTGGTGAATACAAGCTGCAAGGGAAAATGTGTATGGTATGCCTCTATTAATATAATAGCAAGAGCGAAATCAAGACTGTGATTCAAAGCTTCTATCAATATCTATACAGTTCAACTACTCCAGAACCAAGAAATAATCAGCCACAAGTGATCATGAACGAGGGCTCCGAAGATATATATAGGGCAGAAATGATGTTGGCGCTCATACAAATGAAGAACAGAAAATCACCTGGAGAAGATCCAATAACAACTGAAATGATTAAAATTGATGGAGATGTATTGGGGGAGGCAATCAGAATACTTCTTAATAACTGCCTGCACCAAAGAAAATCGACAAAGCATGGCAAAACGCAGAGGTTATTTTGCTCTTCAAGAAAAGCGATATCGCCAATATGGAAAACTATCGACCAATGGGACCAATAAGTCTCCTATCGCACCTTTACAAACTTTTCGCAAAGATTATTACAAACCGCCTGACAAAGAAATTCGATTTTTACCAGCCAGTCGAACAGGCAGGTTTCCAAAGAGGCTTCAGCACAACAGACCACCTACAAACAATTCACAACCTAATCGGGAAAAATGCTGAACATAACCCCTCCACATGGCGTTTATAGACTACCATAAGGCGTTTGACTCGATATAAACATGGACGTTCCTAACAGCAATGGATGCTGCCAGAATAGATACAACATATTCTGCCCTCATAAAATACATCTACGAAAATGCAACAATGTGGGTTGCAATAGACGAGGATTTAATAACAGAGGCGTTCGTCAGGGGGGTACTATCTCACCCAAGTTATTTACCTTGGTTCTGGAAGATGTATTTAAAAGGTTGCATTAGGGAGCAAGAGGCATAAATATGGACGGAGTATACCTAAATCATCTACGCTTTGCTGATGATATTGTGCTAACAAGCAGCAACCCCAATGAAATAGAAAATATGATGAATAATCCCTAAAGGTAGGACTAAAAATGAATCTTAACAAGACCAAGATCGTGAGTAGGGACTACATATGGGCTGGAAACTGTAACCTTGACGCATAAAAGGGCAAAACACCTCAGAAAATGTCCATGCTTGGAATCAGCCTACGAGACAAAATACGCCAATACATAAATAAGAAGGAGGACAAAGGTAAAATACATCATCGAACGTGTAGCTGAACTTGAGTGGCGGTGGGCTGGACATGTGGCAAGGCAGGATTTCAACAAGGAGACAATACGTCTGGTAAAATGGCGACCACGCTTAACAAAAAGAAGTGTTGGTAGACCCCAAAAGAGATAGCTAAACGATATCAAACAGTCTGTGGGTCGAAACTGGCACCAACTTGCCCTAAATAAGGACATGTGGAAAAATTTGGAAGAGGCTAATGTCCAGCAGTGGATAAATGAAATCTGATGAAGATGAAGAAGATGCCTCTACTCAGGGAGTGTTCTATTGTAACCATGGTAAAAAAATATAACTTTTATAGGCAGAAGACACATAAAAAAAGTTTACTGTCTTACCCTTGTTCACCTTTTTGGAACCTTTTCCGACTGAGTCTGTTGGATTCTCCAAATTGTGAATGTAACACAGGAATCTCTGATCTTTGGTATATATTATTTGTGTGTCCTAAAATGAACAAGGACATATTATACAGGGAAATACTCAAGAGGACAGCGAGAAAATCTTTCAACAGCAAAAAGAACTAGAACTCAAGCCGACTGGGAGCAATACAGCACCAATCTGCGGGAGTTTAAAAAACTAGTAAGGAAAAAACAGAGGGAGGCCTGGAGGGTCTACTGTGAGGAGATCGAAGATCACTCGCAGACTGCACGGCTCTACAAGGTCCTCGCAAAAGACAAAGATCGCGACCTAGGTCTACTAACAAGGGAGGACGGCACTAAGACCGCTAACCTACTAGAGAGTCTTGAACTGCTTATGCAGACCGATTTCCCCGGTTCGTCGGTAACAGACGACAGGAACTGGCGAGACGAGACAAACCGTGAACCTACTGATCTGGACTGGCAAAGTGCCAACCAAATATTTAATCAAGACAAAATAAGATGGGCAATACTAAGCCTCTCACCCTTCAAATTGCCAGGTACTAACGGCATCCGTCCAGCTCTACTACAGTGGGGCTTGGACGAGTTACTGCCGCACTTGGTAAAGGTGATCTGGGCATGCCTAGCGCTGCGCTACATCCCGAAGGCATGGAGAGAAGTAAGAGTGGTGTTCATACCAAAAGCAGGAATGATGGATTACACTGTCCCCAAAGCCTATCGACCAATCAGCCTAACATCATGTGTGCTAAAAACTCTGGAGAGGCTGTGTGAGCGATATTTGAGGGACAACCGACCGCTGCATCCCAACCAACATGCGTACACTACGGAAAGATCGACCGGCACGGCCTTTCATTCAGCAGTGAGCCGGATAGAGAGATCGCTGGACAATAATGAGTTCACCTTAGGTGTATTTATTGATATTGAAGGTGCGTTTGATAAAACCACCTTTGGAAAAATCAATGCTGCCTTAACAAACAGGTGCGTCCCTCCTGATGTCAGTGGCTGGATTTTCAACATGCTCTCGAAGAGACGCGTGCAAATAAAGGTGGAAGATACTGTAGTGAGAGGCATCGTTGATAGAGGCTGCCCGCAGGGAGGCGTTCTGTCGCCACTGCTATGGAACCTTGTTCTCGACAGCCTCTTGCATCGCCTCAACTCAGATAGATTCTACACCAATGCATATGCAGACGATCTTACGATACTGCTCGACGGAAAGTTCGAAGGAGTTCTGTGCAATCGAATGCAGAGTGCCCTTCGCTTAGTCGAAAAGTGGTGCAGAGAGCACTCCCGGTCTGTAAACCCCAGGAAGACGGAGATGGTGCTCTTCACCAGAAAAAGGAGGATGGAGCCATTGCGACCTCCGACCCTCCTAAACACACAACTAAATTTTGCATCTGAGGTAAAATACCTTGGGGTCACCTTCGATGCTAAATTAATCTGGAATCTTCACTTAGAACGAAAACTAAAGAATGCATACATCTCTTATGAACAGTGCCGCAGGACCGTGGGTAAAACCTGGGGGATGAAACCCAGGGTCGTAATGTGGATCTATACTGCCATCATAAGACCTATGATTGCCTATGGAGCCGTAGTTTGGTGGCCCAAACGGCAATGCTTAAGCTCAGTCAGGTACAGAGAACTGCCTGCCTAACTGTAACGGGAGCTATGAGAACAACCCCAACCAGAGCCATGGAAGTAATGTTGTGCCTGCCTCCCCTAGATATTTATCTAAGGGAGGTGGCTCTGACTGCATTGCTAAGGCTCAAAGTCGTTGGTGTGCAACCCAGCATAGAATGTGGAGAGACTAGACGCCGCCTGTGGGAAGGGGCGGTCGTAAGACTGCCACTACTGCAGGTAAGTGCAGATAGCATACCTCCCAAGTTTGTCTTCGACAGACTATATGATGTACAAATAAAACCATTTGAGCCTATAACCGAAGGTGCCGTTAACATTTTCGTGGATGGCTCAAAAACCAAGGAAGGAGAAGGCTGTGGAATTTACTCCCGAAGCTTGCGAATTGAACTTAAATGGCCTATGGAGGGACACGCAAGCATAGTTCAGTCTGAACTTGCTGCAATATCCATAGCCCCAAAAGAGATTATTCGCAGGAATACTGAGAACAAGACTATTAAAATCTACACGGATAGTAGACAAGCACTACTGGCCTTGAAAAGTTTTAAACTTACAGCCATATCAGTACTAGAATGCCATAATTCACTGGAGGATGCTGCCCGCAAAAACAGAATTTCTGTGTGCTGGGTTAAAGGACATGCACAGTGCGAAGGTAACAAATCAGCGGACAAATTGGCTAGAAAGGCTGCCGGTTCAATCATTATCGGAGCCGGCCCTTCAAACCTACCTGTCGCGATGACGATACATATGATAAAAAAGATCACCCATGAAGACTTTAGGGCAAGATGGGACGAAGCAACTAACTGTCGACTGGCCAGGGAGTTTTTAAGCTACCCTAATAAGTCTGCAGCAAAAGCATACCTGGATATGTCAAGGAAGACTCTTCGACTCATGGTGGGGATTCTGACTGGACACTGCCAGCTAAGGAAACATCTCCACACAATGAGATTATGCGAGACACCTATATGCAGAGGCTGTGAACAGGAGGACGAAACGGTAGAGCATCTGCTCTGCGATTGCGACGCTGTTTCGGAACTAAGGTAATCCATTTTGGGAGAACGATGGCCAACCATGGCTTTTCTTAGAACAGCCTCTCGGGCAACATCGCCGCCTTTTTTACAACACTATGCTGGACTATGGCCTAGATGGATTGGTTGACCTAGAGACCACGCACAGGGGGTCCAATGGGGCCTAAGTGCCGCGGCCTTTCAAGGCCACCCTCTCACCATTTCCAGATACAGGGAAATAATTAAAGTTAACGGGGCATTTCAGTCAGATCTTTACTATCAAACATTAATGATTCAACCATGTTTTTAATGAATAAATATCTAATACACAATAGAAGTAAATTATAAAGATATTGCAGTAATAGCTTTCAAGTGACTTTAGTCCTATAGGTTCTTGATCCGAGACAACCTTTCGGTGGGTATAACGCTTCTCCGGTTGTCCAGGAGCCAGAAGAGTGTCATCCTCTGTTGTGCTGTCTGTCGAACTAGCTCTCCTATTATTATGAACATGTAAAAAAGTATAAAGTGTCTTGACTAATGATATTGACAATCGGGATTAACTTTGGAAAGTGTAAGAAAGGTTGAAAAAATTAGTTGAAAAAATAAAAGAAGTCGTGGCAGGAGAAGCGGTCACTGAACCGGTCCCCCTTGCCTCCCACTTGATTTGGGCCAAAGTAACATGCGAAACTCTCATTGGAATAAAGAACTAAACCTCCACAACTGAACTTAAATTTCGATTGTCCTATCTACCGAAATGGAAAGTTTAAAATGAAAATATTGGTATAAAACCTGATTGCTCAATTACGTATAAATCTTTTGACGTCCAATTTAGAGATCGTTTTAATGAAACTAGAAAAATGTGTGATGATTCCATAGGCTTAGTAAAAATATTTTCGTGTAGTTATGTATTAGTTACCTGAATCTAGTTTAATCTTCTAACATTTCCACCACGGAGCAACAAAATTATAAACAAAACCCGTCCTCGTAAATGCAATAAAGTAAAACAAAACTCGTCCAAACTGCCTAATCGGTCCCATCATCAAAACCTTCCCGGTCATATTTAATCTAATGCCGCCGGTCCTAAACAAACGACATTGTTACGGTTTTCAACGAAAAAAGTGTACAAAATTACGACACAAGAAAAATCATAAATATGCCGATCACGACATTTTCAGCTGAGCAAAACAGAGAGCAAACCTAGCGGTGTTTCTGTGTCGTGACTATTTAGGAGAGTTTTTGAGATGTGCTTCGCCTAATAAGGCCGTTTATCGACGACTGGATGGATTTAAATAAATGACTTTTTGACCTTTCTTGACTGTTTCCCTAAAGAGAAGAGTTCGTTAGATGAAAGGAGATTGATCCGAATAGCATATGGAATAAGTCGTATTTTACTTGCATGCTATCTCTTTTCCTGTTTCGGTATATAACGTTTATTCGTTTTTCACGCTCGCACCGCTGGCTAATTTAGAACCGGCGATCATGGGCAGTGTTATTAACATGAAATGAATGACAAATATACAGGGTGTTTTAAAAGTATGGTTACAAACTTCGGGACTTGATTACTGACGTTATTTGAGGACAGAAAGTTCTACTAAACTATGGTCCTTAGTCGTTTCGTTACGAAAATACAGGGTGTTGAATATTAATAATTAAAAAAAAAAAATAAATAACTCCTAAATGCATTAATATTTTTTTATTAACTATAGAGATGACTATAATTTTTATGAAGAATGAGGGGAAATGTATGCAAAAGAAAAAAATTACAAAAAAGGGCAAGAAAGAAAAGAAAACAAGAAAAAGAGAATTTAATGAAGGCGGGGGCGTAGATGTTACGTTTCATGGAAAAAGTGATTTTAATATTACCGTTTATAATAATATTCTGGTCTTCTTAAAAAATTGTTGAAGTGCCTAGGGGCTCTTTTATTGCAAATTTGACATTGGCCTAAAGCTGTATAAAGCTGCAGGAAGTCATAGGAGATCTTAAGTTTTCTTATGAGAATTTACATCTAAAAATCGCGAAATTTAACCCAGAATATAGGTTGCTTATCTACACATCTCACTACTATTTAAAACCGCGCTTCAAAGTGGCGATAACTAATATTGTTGCCAACTTACGAAATGGACAGAAACCCTGGCAAAAACTTCGGAAACGAATTTTAGGAACATCTAGCGGAATCCTGCAAAAAACCGCCAATGCTCCATAAACCGAGACCCAGAAATAACATATTACAAGATCGACTTCCATTAGTAATAATGTAATACTTTTATAATTATATGTCAGCTACAGTGTGTAATAACAATAGTACGCCCGGACCCACAGAGTGCACAAACACATATTAATTAAAACGTCGTTAAGTCTGTTCAGATATTTATCTGGTACCTCAACCGAACTCAGCCGAGTTAAAAAAAATATATCATGTAGTTGTTATGTAAATTGAAAGAAAAAAACGGACAGTTGTTTGGTATTTTCCATTAATTATTCCGCGTATCCGTAATTAGACTGTATCAAGCGGAGGATTATTAAAAGTATCTAGGCGATTAATTGAAGGATTTAGAAGAGATGCTGATTATTGTTATTATTTATTACTTAGCGCCGGTAATTTCATAATAATTCAAATTAAAGCAGTATTACGAAAATTGTTTCTCCGTATAGAATATTAATTTTTTACGCTGAATTTATGGGCTATTTATAATGTGACATGGGGCTCAAGATTGACATGTCTTGTAGATTCGAGATTCTTTGCAACATTTTGATCCAAATTAAGATCTAGCTTGATACTGGCACACTCCTGAATTAATGCATTTTTTTGTCAAAGTGCCTCAATACTTTTTTATATTTGGCTGGATAAATTTTGTGTGATGCGCAGTGAATGGCCTTTGTCAGATCACATAATCTGCTGGATAGGTAACTATGTCCCTCAACGTATTAGTAAATCTAGGATGCCTAAGAAAGTTTTTAGGCTATAGGGCTTTATGAAACCCATTAATGGCCGCTTTTGCCGTATGCCAGTTTACTCTTGTTTGCACTTGAAGTTTGTTAAAACATTTTGGTTTTGTTCCCAAAAGCTTTGTGCCAGAAAAAATTGCCTTTACATTAAACGATTTTTATTATTATTTATCTTTCAACAAAATTTAAAAATTAAAGTTTTCTTTGTTGGTGACCTTGTGTATTTTATTTAGTCTATAATCCTACCCTATTTTATACATTGCCGTATGGTAACACCAGCCGAAAACTACACATCCTGGTCACATAAATAAACTCTATTTTCCAGATTACATTTGAGTAATATTTACCAAAGGAGCAGAAATAGGTATTGTGCGATGAAGAAAGGGAAAGAGGAAATTTGGTAAAAAAATAATTTTACAATTTCTTTCTTGTGGGTTGAGTGGTTTGCAAGGTGAGGGTGTAATTTAATTGAAATTATTGATTTCGGCAGCAGAAATTTTTATTTTCCTCTTTTGTTTAGGAAGGCACTTCATATGGATCTTATACCATGATTTGGAGCTAGATAGAATCTATACAGAACCACTCTGTGCAGGTGTCTTGACGGAAGATAATTTCGGACAAGAAGAAGGCGAGGGATGGCCTGCAGATAATCTTAGCAGGAGGCAAATCAACTGCACCAGCACAAACATTAGAAAGAAGAGGAAACAACAGTAACGCTGAAGATAAAGAAGATACTCACACTCCCACAATGGAAATTTCACAACTACCTTCCCCAATACTAAAACGGAGTTTTATCCACAATACCGAAACAGAATTATTGCACTCGACGCGCGTTTCGCTAACCATGTTAGCATCATCAGGAGATGATGATGCATCATCTCATGGTTAGCGAAACGCGCGTCGAGTGCAATAATTCTGTTTCGATATTGTGGATAAAACTCCGTTTTAGTGCATGTTGCCGAAGATTCCAAACCCCAACATAGTACTTTCCACAAACCTCGTAAGAGAGGAAAAGTCACTTCCTAACCCGCGTGGGTTTGTTAGTCCTCCATCGGGAGAGTCACCAGGTGGCGGATAGGGGAACGCCTCCCAGATATGAGTGGCATCGGAGAAATTAAATACTCGGGGCTAACCGAAACTAGCGTGAAGCAGGGCAGCAGCTGCTTCATTCCTGGATCGAAGCTATCGTAGATTGCCCTAAAGGTTCGTTACTAGATATTTACAAGCGGCCATCACATATGATCAAACCGGATGTAAGGCTGCGATGAGGAAGGCAACGGGAAACCACCTCATTAAATTTCCAAAAGCCACGGCCCTCAGTCCCCATCAGGTCTTGAATGATCAGAGGCTGCTAAGAATCACCGGGCCAGTCATGAGGAAGATCGCTACATCGAACGTGCGGAGCATGTCGGGAAAAATACATAATGCTATCAAGGAGATGAAACGACTCAATATAGAGATACTGGGGATCAGCGAAATGAGATGGCCAAACTCGCGACAATGTCAAATAGATTAACATAAAGTATTCTACTCGGGCAACGACAACAACCAACACTACAATGGTGTAGGTGTCATAATGGACAAGGAAACCAGCAAATCAGTAAAGGCATTTGTTCCGGTATCGGACAGAGTGCTTTTTATAAAACTCCACTCGCAGCCATTTCAACATCATCAACATCATCCAGGTCTATGCACCAACTTGTAACCAACCGGATGAAAAGATAGAAGACTTTTACGAACAAATTGCGGATACCCTGAAGTTAGCGAAAAAATCAGAGGTGAAATTTATCATGGACGATTTTAATGCCAAAGTAGAAAGTATCCCACAAGAGAAGATTACTGGTAGATACGGTTTAGGGACAGCAAACGATAGGGGAGACCGTCTAGTTCAGTTCTGCCAGGAACAAGATTTCATTGTATCAAACACCTTCTTTATAGATTCAACCAGAAGACTCTACACGTGAAAAACCAGCGTCCATACCCCTGAAAATGTTATTTGCAATCAAATAGATTTCAGAAAAATATATTTCACACTAAAAAATGGCAAACTGGAGTATTTTGGTCTCATCTTAAGGAATGACAAGTCTAGACTTTTGAAACTTATTATAGAAGGAAAGATCGAAGGACGGAGAGGCCCGGGTAGAAGAAGTGTATCCTGGCTAAGAAATTTAAGGCAATGGTATGGAGTGAGTACCACCACATTATTTCGTCGAGCTGTAGAAAAAGTCCAGATAGCGCTGATGATTGCCAACGTCCGAGGCGGACAAGGCACCTGAAGAATAAGATCACTTCCTAAAATAATTCCCAACCTTCTGCCACTGATGTTGCGGAACTTCCTTTTGCTAAAAAACATTTTCAATATTCAGTTAACGGACTTGAAGTTATCAGTTATAAAACCAACACCTCCATCAACAGCAATAATGTATCTGCTGACAATTCCAAATTATTTAGACAACAGCAACCTGTTTGTTGTTAAAAAAAATGTTTGGACTACGCGTCTTCAGTTGTAATTAATTGTAATTAGAGGCAAATCTAAATATTCTAATGCTTCTAACTACTTAGGTAAACTATTGATTAGGTCGTACATCAAAGCTTGGGAATCAATGCCCACAGTACTAGTCTGAGGTAACCCGCCTATTTAAAATATTATTTCATTAGACCTGATACATTCACCCTATATATAGATATGTAAAGAAAGAAAAAGATAAAAACAAGTCATGAATTGAAGTCGGGTTATGAGAGGTTTTTTGGAGGAGTTCCGAAAGTCAAAAGCCGGCGCAGTGTACGGTTTATTTTGGTGAATTGTTTTGCTTCTGTGTTGTCTTGACAGGTCAGTAAAATAAAATTTATAATATTGTTATTAACATAATTTGTACAATTATTTATTTTATTCTCATGGATATTTCATATTTGATGGCATAACCTGTGTACATATTTAATGAAATCGTTTTATGCTGTGAAGCACACTCCTTTAAATGAAAACAGAAAATGTATTATTTGCTGTCTTTTCGTGCTAGGATTTTCATTTTAGTATGACTGAGTGTGTACGCAAGGGCCTTGATGAATCTACTATCCATTTCCTACCCTGACGGGAGAATACCCTACTTACGAATGTAATGATAGCCCAATTTGCAACTAAATAGATGGGATTCCTCCGTATTGCAGGAGCTCAGTATCCGCCAGCGGCGTCTGGCTAACTAACAACAACCCCTTCAGTTTTAAAGGTATTGTTACAAGTGTGGAACTACGAATTGTGGTACGGGAGACAGTAATTTAATTAATTATTATACTAATAAAGGTGATACAGCATAATTCGATTTAGGAATTTAGATCGAGGGTTTCTCTGCCGAACTCTTTCCTCTCGTGAGTTCCAGGCTGAGTCCGGCACGTTTTTCTCTAATAATTTGGCACGTTTTCTTTGATAAATTAGGCGTATTAGGAATCTGTGGTTTAATTTACATGACGCACTTTTCCCTCAAATTTCCCTAATTTTGTTACCATTGGACGCATTATGAGTAAGTAAAATTGTACAGGATATAATAAAAATGCAACGTAGGTATTGGTTTTCTTTTTAATATATTTTAGTGATTATTGGCAAAATAAAGACAAATCACAACTTTAATTATCTCATTCAACTATGTTGAACTGACCCGGGTAGGTTATACTACAAGTTGTTTCTCCAATAGACCACTACCACTCTCGATTCCATGTTGGTTAAACTAGAGAGCCAAAGAACTTGAACCAATGATAACTCAGAGCCATAAAAGTCAACTATTTGGATATTTTCACATCACACGATCAGCAAATCCTACGAAGACGAAGAGGCTTAGCTGATCCGAACTTGCGCGAATTGTTAATTTTTATTTTCCAATTTTAAAGGGTGCATACGAGATAATAACAAAATTGCTCACCAACGCTGTTCCAAACAGATCTAACTTTGACTCCTCCATTTTCAATTTTATCATAGCATAATTCAATGCAAGCATTCATGTCCAATTTACAGCAACGATTTCAGTCCTTTGAACTGGTCTGAGCTTGGAACCAAAAGCCAATACTTAAGCTTCACCCTTCTTTTCTTAGAGTGGTTTCCATACATATCAAATCCATTATGACAGAAAGCCTGAAATTTTACTTTCCTTTGCACGAGGTTGATGTATTCCCAATGCAATAATCTTGGTTAAGGCGGAAAAATTTACTAGTCCAAATTATAGATGATAGAATAGTCAGGCCGGATAGAAGCAGCATGATTTTAATTTAAAAAAATGTTATACGGCATGGGCATTACCAAATAGACACCCGAAGGACCATATGTTGCAGCATGGCGGCTGTAAGTTGCATTTCTATTGCTCGCATTTCTATTTCCATTTGAGAAAAACTATTTGATTTCTATCTCATTAATTCATTTTGAAAACTGGTGTGGCGCGAACGCCGTATTACAACCAGTCCTTATTCTTCTTAATACTACCGAGTAACATATTACTAATAATAATCAAAAAATATCATCAACGTTAAGGCGGCCAATAATGCCGTTTTAGTTAATATAGCGTATACGTGGGATCTGCAAGACAGGCAGTATGATGCAGTGTGGCGTAACAGTATCATACATACTTTAAATTCAAAATTAAAGAAGGTTGGAAATTTTTTTTTGTAGTCGGTTAACTAATATTTCCATACAAACTCTAAGAGATATTTTCATAGATAACTCGCCCACTCTTCTGGGGAATACTGGAACCGTGACTGGAGATATGGAGATTCTAACACAAACGGCGTCACAATCAAGCTGCAATATTTGAACTTTGTCCTTTATGCACAAAACATCTTCCCTGATATACTAGCTATCTATTTAGCCAAAAACACAGACAGAATGTCACATCCATGCACAATTCTTGCACCCATCATAAAGAGGACTTGATTTCTTTATAACAACACTTTACAATTAGCTCACATTTCATAATTTACTCAAAGACAGTCCAACAATCCCAGCAATTGACCATTCATTGCACTACAACTGGAACTCAGACTTCATACACTAAAGCATTTAAATTTTCGAAATACGGTACATTTTCACTAGAAATACGGTACATTTTCACTAGAAATACTACATTGATGAGAGAGAAAAATAGGCTTGAAAACCTGGCTTGCCGTAATGGAGATACAATTATCAAAATAACTACCGTCCAATTGCCTTACAGAGTCATGATGCTTCAACTTAAAACACATGCAGGAAATATGAACATTATACAGACATATGCAGCAACAGCGGATAAGGAGGACGACGAAGTTGAAGGTTTTTATGCTGAGTTTGATGATATCTTTAGAAGCATAAAGAGTAATAATATCACAGTAGTTATGGGAGATTTCAACGCCAAAGTAGGCAAAGTCAAGGTCGAAGGACACACAGGGAGTTTTGGCCTGGGACAAAGGAATAATAGGGGGGATCGACTGGTAGAGTTCTGTCAAGTTAGAGATTTCATGATAACAAATACCTTCTTCAAACTACCAAATCGTAGGTTGTACACCTGGAAATCCCCTGCGGATAACCCAGGAAATACAGTTAGAGACCAAATAGACAACATATGACCTCATTAACAACCGCTACAAGAACGCAGCCAAAGCTGCAAAACCTATCCAGGGGCTGACATTAACTCCGACCACAACCCAGTTATAGCTAAACTTAATATAAAGATGAAAAAAATTACAAAACGTCTCAACAACTACATAGACTTTAATTGAATTAGCCTTTACTTGATAGAGATCCATAACTAAGAACCACTTAAATAAGTAAACCACTTAAAGATTTCCATTAACTTTATTTAAACAGGACACGTATTTCGATGGTAACGTCTTTTTCAAATGTGAATCGATACACTAAAATATGCTAAAATTATATAGTTCCGCTGCTGCAGGTAAATTACAAAAAATAATCTTGACCCAGGCGCCTTATGAATTGCAAAGGAAACAATTTAACAATTTCTAGGAAAGGTTCAATAACGGAGAAAATCCAAAATCAGTTTGTTCGTTAAGTAATATATTCAATTTTTTATATTTATTGATTTCCATAATTTCTACAGATTTAATTTTTTACCTTTATTTTCAATATGTATAATATTGAAATCATTATTGAAAATGTGGTTTTCATTAAGTAAATCACAAGCATGGTTAGAAGTATCCTTGCCATTAATGAAACAAGACTGGTGTTCTTTAATTCTCTTTTCAAATGGTCTACCAGTTTGACCAATATAATAGAAATTATGGAAATCAATAAATATAAAAAATTGAATATATTACTTAAGGAACAAACTGATTTTGGGTTTTCTCCGTTATTGAACTTTTCCTAGAAATTGTTAAATTGTTTCTTTCGCTATTCATAAGGCGCCTGGGTCAAGATTATTTTTTGTAATTTACCTGCAACAG
Source organism: Pissodes strobi (assembly GCA_016904865.1). Lineage (NCBI taxonomy): Eukaryota > Metazoa > Arthropoda > Insecta > Coleoptera > Curculionidae > Pissodes > Pissodes strobi. The sequence goes on from JAEQML010040343.1 coordinate 64,397, forward strand.
CGGAACTATATAATTTGAGCATATTTTAGTGTATCGATTCACATTTGAAAAAGACGTTACCGTCGAAACACGTGTCATGTTTAAATAAAGTTAGTGGAAATCTTTAAGTGGTTTACTTATTTAAGTGGTTCTTAACTACATAGACCCAAAATTCCTTAAGAATCCTGAAATCCATGGCACAGTTAAGAAAGAGACCAACGAATGTATAAGGGACATTAACACATGGAATTAAGTCAGTGTGGAAGAAGAGTGAAAGCAAATTCAAACAGGAATAGAAACAATAGCAAACACATCTATCTAGAAAGAGAACCAAGAAAAAACCCTGGATAACATCAGAAATTCTAAATCTTATGGAAGAGAGAAGAAAGAGTAAAGACAATAAAGATGAGTACAAAACACTACATAAGACAATACAGACAAAAATTAAGGAAGCAAAAGGAGAATACCTAGTAGCTCAATGTGAGGAAATAGAAGTACTAGAAAGAAAATTTGACAGCTTTCACATGCACAAAAGAATAAAGGAAATTGCTGGATGCAACAGGGTCAAGGCAGTTAGTGATATTATCAAGGATGCAAATGGACTTATAATAACTGATGTGGAGGACAAACTTGAAAGGTGGAAAGCATACCTGTCAGAACTCTTCGATGATGAAAGACCTCCAAAACCGGTTTTAAAATCAAGCGATATGCACCTATAAATATTAAGAGCAGAAATAGTATATGCTCTGGAAACTAGAGCTTATCAAACTCTTTGATGATGATGTAATTGATATCCTGCTGAAACTTTTTAATCGCATTTATGATAAGGGAGACATTTCTAAACAATGGCTAACATCCACTTTTGTGCTCGTACCCAAAAAACCAAATTCAAGATAATGCTCAGATTACCGAACTATCGCACTTATGGGCCACATTTTAAAGTTGTTTTTGAAGATCATCCACAAAAGAGTTCACAGAAGACTCGAGGAAGGCATAAGCAACACACAATTTGGATTCCGCGAAGGACTTGGAACACGAGAGGCGCTTTTCGGGATTAACGTTCTTTTCCAGCGCTGTCGTGATATAAACCAAGAGATGTATGCTTGTTACATCGATTTCGAGAAAGCCTTTGACAAAGTGAAACATGACAAATTACATCGGCTGCTCGTCAGTAAAAACATTGACTCAGACGATGTTAGAGTAAAAATTAGTAATCTATATTGGGGCCAAAAAGCTATTACAATGGCAGAAAACCAACCAACTGAAGAAAGGGAGATTCGTCGTGGTGTGAGACAAGGTTGCATCCTTTCTTCGCTTCTCTTTAACCTATATAGCGAAGCTATTTTTAGGGAAACCTTAAAAGACGAGTCAGTGGGAATAGTTATAAATGGAGAAGTGATTAATAATACATATGAGATATGCTGATGACACCGTCTTGATAACGACCAATCTTGAAGACAAGCAGCACCTTTTGGAAAAATTAAATGAGCGATGTAATGAATACGGACTAAAAATGAACTTTAAGAAAACCAAGTGAATGGTAGTTACAAAGTTCCCACAGAATCTGAACCACGTGAACCTGACGGTGGCAAACACCACGATAGAGAATGTTCCGACATATAAATATTTAGGCACTTGGGTAGAACAAACAAAGAGAGAAAAGAACAAGGATAGAGATAGCCAGAACAACATTTATAAAAATTAAAAATTTATCTGCGAGTCGGGATATAAGCATGGAACTTAGGATGAGGATCCTTCGTTGTTACGTTTTTCCGCGCTTTTGCATGGAGTTGAGGCTTGGACGCTCAAGAAAAACCACATGGACAAACTGCAGGCCTTTGAAATGAGGTGCTACCGTGGAATGTGGCGGACTCTCTGGGCCGATAGAATTATTAATGCGGAAGTGCTGAACCGGAAGCAGAAGGAGTGCGAACTAGTCAGCATCATAAAAAAGAGAAAGTTTCAATATCTGGGTCATATAATGAGAGGACAGAAATACACACTTCTACAACTAATAGTCCAAGGAATTACTAGTGGAAGGCGGAACATTCGCAGACGCCGTGTGTTAAGGGATTGGTTTAATTGTAGCAACGTTCAACTCTTCAGAGCTGCATTCAACAAGGTCCGGATTGCTGCGACGACAGCAAACTTCCGATAGGAGATGCACCATAAGAAGAAGAAGAATTGCCTTAGTTCCCATCATGTCCAAAGTCATGGAGAAACTGATCGACGAACAGCTCTTAAAATATCTTAAATCAGCAGGCATTATAAGCGATCGCCAGTATGGCTTCCGAAAACACAGATCAAGGGGAGATCTCCGGACTTACGTGACCTTCCTGTGAACCAAAGCCATCGAGAGCTATAGCGAGTCTCGGGCAGTGACTCTCGACATATCCAAAGCATTTGATAGGATGTGGCATAATGGATTGTTAGGCAAATTGACAGCATACAGATTACCACGACACCAGACTGCACTGCTTCTATAGCTTTCCAATTTCTTAAGGGATCAAAGCATGCGAGTTGATATTGATGGACATCTCTCGGAGGAATTTAAAATCAATGCCGGAGTTCCTCAAGAGTGTATATTATCCCGCTCTATATCAATCATCTCTTAGACAGGGCAAATAATTCTTTTTACCGCGTTGCACACGACAGCACTCTTTATATCCTCATTCATATCGCGGACTGCAATGACCATTGCGCGTTCCCAATGCGAGCGAGAAAATCAGATTGCAGCCATCAATGAGGATATGAACGCCATCGTGAAATGTGATGAGGAAAACAATGTCCAGTTTAACGTAGGAGAGACTCAAGCAGATGTCTTCCCAAAAAAAGCAAACATCGCAGGACCTGATTTATTAAGGGCAGAACAAACACTGACTCTGGCCTAGATCCATAAGCTTGCTGGGCATCAACGTAGAAAAAAACAGGTTTTGGCGTAATCACGTCACCAAAATCGCCAAGGCAGCAGCAGCACAAAAGCTACTGAAGGTATAGCACCTAGCAAATGGAACAACGCTATTATTACAAAAAGGAGACATATCGAAATTAGAAAACTATCGCCCGATCAGCGTGCTTTCCCAAATATACAAGCTCTTCACCAAAATAATTACGACGAGGTTAAATGCCATCAACCGAAAGAACAGGCTGGCTTTAGATCGGGGTTCGGAACTAATGGTCACCTCCAAGTTCTTAAGAGCCTGGTTGAGAAGTCGGTCGAATGTAATAAATCTCTAGTATTAATATTTGTGGATTATGAGAAGACTTTTGACACAGTAAACCAGCATGAGATGTTAACGGCACTATCCAGTTGCTAAATAGACCATCGCTATACAACGCTCACAAAACATATATATGACAACGCTACAGCATCTGTTAGACTTCAAGAAAGTGCAAACCAATTTTCGATAAAAAGAGGCGTAAGACAGGGCGATACCGTCTCATCCAAACTGTTCACTACTCTGTTAGAATATATGTGTAAGGGGATAGACTGGGAGGGGATGGGAGTAAATATAAACGGCGAAAAGCTAAATCATCTCAGATTTGCGGATGACATCGTTTTGATCATGGACAGTATGAATGACGCAGCCTCATTGTTGGGAAAATTGTATGTTAACTCACAAAAAGTAGGATTAAAAATCAACATGACCAAAACGGGAATCATGATAAATCTTATGCTTGGTGGATGTGTTGGTGGAGAAATAGTAAGGGAAACAACTGCCTATAAATATCTATGACTTGAGATCCGTATCAGCAGGCATAATCAAACATCCGAACTTACTCGTAGAATAGGGTTGACATTTTTCTATTCAATTAATGATATGTTGTTAAATGATATAGGTCTTGTTAATTACAGAGTTAAGTCATCTTAAATTTCATCAAGAAATTTAGGTCGCCTTATAGTCCTTTGTAATGTAAATTTCCCTCTTCTTGATCTATATCTCTTTAGCAAAACTACCAGTTTTACTGAATTAGTGATTTTCAACAATTCAATATAATGTTAAATCCAAATCTCCAGAAAACCAATTGAAGAAGATCTATATCAAAACTTAAATTTTGAAATGATTTAGTGAATAACAATTTTTTTTAGATACATGCTTACTCAATGGCTAAAAGGTTTCCGTTATATATATGCCGTCACTTCATGAAATTATATTTTATAGCCACAATTGCCACAAATTAATTTTAAATATCAATTTCCTTGGTATCGACGTTATCTTAACGGCTGACACTGATATATAAATTGAAACAGCTGTAACGTTAAGATGTTCGACGAAAGGTGTTCTTTGGCTGTTAACGTTACAGTACTTAGGGCAATAATTTCGGGTATCACCTTTACGTTGAAGTATGTTAATGTTGGCGATCGATGGAATTATTATTATCATTACTGTTGCGCAATACCCAGTTATTAAGGCAGATGCGGCTATAAAATCCTTAAGACTCAACTGGTGCCCGCAATAATATCACTATTCGCTATATCAGTGAAACAACATCAATATAGCTTCCCATATTTCTTTCAAATTATCGTGTATGAGGTAATATTCATCGATAATCTAAACCTTAAAAGAACATGAGCGTTATTCGATTTAATTTTGAGCGAAGCGGAAGTCTTAGAACAGCAATCCCGGACTCAATTGGTATTATTTAATACTTTCCGGAATCTTTTTACAGTTTATGAGGTATTCAGCGAACTGGGATGGAATTTTGAAGTGGCATTTTCAATAATGATTGCCAAGGATTCTTTTCCATATACTACGTAGGGGAGTTAAATTTCCTAAAACCTATTAATTAAAGAAGAATACTTCTAATTATGTCTAGTACGATTTTCAACGATGAAATGAATTTCAAAATAAACAAAAAACAGAAATACTCCCATATTAAAAATAAAATTTCAAAATTAAAACTAATTTTTCTTTTATATCAGAAATGTATGGATTTTCAATGAAAACTGTTGAAATAGAGGTAGAATTTTCATAATAGATCAGCTTGGCATTTATTTTACGTATATACTAGAGACCTTTTACTACTGAATAATACAACCTCTTGCAACTTGTTTATCTGCAAATATTTTTGAAATATGTAAAGCTATTATTACAGCAATTTGGACTATTTTGGGACTTCTTCAACAATATTTCACACATCGTTTTGAAATTAAAATTAAACTGAAAAAAAAAAGAAAAATATTTTTCCCGAAATTAAAATGTTATTTAATTTATTTTTCATTGATAAATATTGAAAAGATACCATAAAATGACACGTATTTAATGCATCTAGAACAGCATCTAATATCTCAGTAATATAAACAGACTAATCCTATATTTAAAAAATATATATGTACATCTCCATAGCAGCATTAAACTGTTTCACAGTTAATGATGTCGAGCTTTTGATCTATCACCGGATTATAACCCAGTCACTATTTTTCTCTAAAAACATATATATATGGCCGATTTGAAAATTGAAAAGGGAAGAGCTTTGCAAAATTGTTTCATGCCTAATGATGGCCGGCATTTGATATTCTCGCAGGATTACGACCGATCGCCTTTCAAATGAATATACATACCTCATTATTTCGTTTGAATGGGAAATTGCCTAATTACGGGACGCAGCGGACCCAATTAATCCATAACTAATCACCAGCTAATACCCCAATAACTACATCCAGTGTGATCGACCGTAATAGCAAATCCCACTTTAGAACATAATATGATGATTAATTATTATTAATACTAGTATATAATATTCCATGTCTTCTCCGATACAATAATATCCTGTCCGATGCCAGATATTATGGATTAATTATATTGTTGTGGGAATAAAGTGTGGTTTGTATTACCGCAAAACAATAGTGAGCATGAGAGTGTTTATATAGTGTTCATGAGTTGTTTGAGAAAATATTACCAATTTTGATCAGAATGCATAGTATATAAAAATATAACATCCAGATAAAAGATATCTGCATTTACCAAAATGAGCTTAAATATTAGGTTTAAATCATCTTGGTCGATCTTGCCTAGGTGTTATCCTCGAGGACTGTGTATTCGACGATAGTTAAGTACCCTATCGTGTCTTACGCTCAAAAACCTCTGATATTTTGAGTTGAGGAGATTGACGAATAGCAAGGCTTAGAGAGAGTGACGAGCGAACCAAAAAAAAAGACGATAGGGAGAGATCGCTGCATTGCAGATTCCTCCGTACAGTTGCATACAAGAGTAACGAATCCCAACCTCATGGAAAAATAGCGATGTAGTACGCCCATTACTAGTATTCAAGGCTACCAATCGAATATTACAAAAGTTATATCATGCCACGTGAAAAGATAAATATGAAGTAGAAATCCTAAATATCAAAGTCCACAACTGTCGGTAAGAAGATGGAACTACAATATAATCTCTATATCTAATAAAGCATAAGAAAAGAAAACAAACATTGACGTTTGGGAAAAAAAAAATAAAGAAAAATAAGGGAAAACCACGAGGAAAATATGTGAGAGATACGCCCTAAATCCCTAAGGCACTATGAAGAAAGAAAAAATGTAATAACTAACAATTATTCTCGAATTAACAGGTGCACAAGAAAGTAGCAGCAGTATCTCAAAGCAAATCAGTGACCCGAACACTTCTTCTCTCAGGCTGATAAGGCTTTAAATATCAGCCTGAGATTAGAAGTGAAATATTCAAGCCGAAAGTAGTATATGCATTTGACCGATCTGACGAGGATCAAAGGTAGGTTATTAACTCAGCTCTTACATACAGAACTGCAAGTAAACATAATTATTGTAATAACTAAGCAAAGTTAAACTAATAACACAATATCTTATTTTAGTTCTTTGAGAAACCTAAGCGAGCCATACAGTCACAAAGTGTAAGAAAAATTGCAACAACAGGGTTATAAAAACTAATACATATTAGATATTAATCGTAAGTACATATAATTAATTAATATTAATAAATGCTGCAAAGGAAAGTCCACTAAACTTATTGAGAACAAATCAAATAAATGCATTTATAATTAATTAATCAGAGAGGCTAATACTCAGTAATTCTTACCACAAAATATAGAATATGTTGTTGATAAATGCAGCATATAAAGTAAAATATAAAATCGTTTATTGTGGCAAAATCAGACTGTTAAAAATGTTCCAAGTTGTACACCATTTATTCAATTTAAATTATCATTGAGTAAATTTGAACAAAAAGCTCCAATTTATGGTATACGATGCCCTTGTCATTTGACGATTTATCTGCCTTGTCATTTGAAGTTTTATCTCCAATAGAATTTATTTATTACAACTTTTCGTGAATTTGAACGTTATGGTAGGAGACCTGGTTCTGGATAGTAATCGAACCAATTCTGGTTTGAAGGCCTCGAATTAGTCTAGACATCTCTAAGTGAAGGAGAAAGACAGTCGATCGATTAGGACTCGACATTTCCCTTGACTGACATCTTAATTTTATTGATACTCCAGCCAATAAGATTCTTGAAGAATCTGTCTTTGCTTTTGCTGGAGTCATCTAGCATTATTTTGCGATATTCGATAATGTCCGTGTAAGAATCGCAAGGATGATGGCCAATTATTATGAGTAAGCTAGAATAGGTGAGATGAAAAGGTCCTGACTTAAGTTTCATAAAATACGTACAACACATTGTAGGATAAGTAGTACGAATTAGATCACCAATCGAGTAATTATCCACAATAATCTGATCAAAGTATCGTTAAAGGTATGGGGTATCGTTGAGAAACTGCTATAAAAGCTGGAAGACACAATTGGGGTTATGAAGTAAATAAATACATCTTTTTATCGAGTAGTTTATTTATTATTTATTACATCTTATGTGTTTCTTTTTTCTTTCTGTAATTAAACAACTCCAATACCAGGTTACAATGAAAGTTAGATTTGATATTTTTTTCTATTCATTGCCAGCCAGAAAAGCGCACTTTCTCATTTTTCCTCTTTATCATCTACTTTTCTTTCCTTTTCTACTGATTGAAGTGACTTCAACGCCTCTCTATTATTAGCTCTTGTACATTTACCGGTTAAATGCATATTTCATAGACTTTCCTTTTGAGACCAATCATTGATATTAATCTCAAGGAGGGCTTTATAAGACCTGCATCTACTGCTAATAACGTATGGGCTAGAATTACTAACTTTCAGGAGGAAGAGTGCATTTGAACCCTGAGTTGGCCATGTTGGAAATTTCAAAAGGAGGTCTCCTTCTTTTTCTTTCTTATATGATAAAAACCATATTGTAATCTACTAAAAAGCATAAGCTACTAAACAAATATCACCCTGTCGCAAGTTTGAACTTGGACTTGGGGATTGTTATATAAACATTAAAGGCAAACTATAAACAACGCGAGCAATCAACGGGAGCGACTTTGAACCTTATGCATGCAATGATCATCACTTTGTTTTATATAAATACGCTACCGAACCCTCAGTTCGGCAGACTTTGATCTCACCTCCAGCTCCCAAGGTTAGTCACTTGACGACTGCCTTCTGGGTTCTATCCGCTCCTAAAGTTAGTCATACCACTGCTTTAGGTTCCATTCCTTTCCTACCCAACCTGGTACCGGTTAGTCACTTGACGACTGCTAGGACCAGGGGTTGCACAACCTCCATAGTAAAGTCTTGGCAAGAAGTTTGTCAGAGTGTTGAGAAAGACAAGTGTCTAAATAGTCAGTTAAAACGTTTAGTGAAATCTCTTAATGCTCTTAAATAAAACCCAACCCTTAAGAAAAACTATAAATTATAAGACAGTAAACAAAGACTTATAAACAGTACCTCAAATCGAGAAAACATACGCACCGTAGTAATCGGGTATAATAGAATCTCATTTTTTCTGACCAATAATTGTTGTTGAAGTTTTATCGTTAATACATCGTTATTGTTATAAACTAAACTTACTTATTTATCATCTCTTCTTACCCCACGTAACGCGATCCCGGTCTACCTCAGTTACCCCCCGGCACGCTAAACAAGGCGTATCCTCACGAGTAGAACATCCAGTGGTAGATTAAAGGAAGCATTGAGACCCCGTCATTGTACTAATCGCGACGAAGCTCTTCTCTGAGAAGTTATTCTTTAAATAAACGCGCTACCCCCTAAGCTACTCGTGACAATATAGGTAGGCATCTGCCTGTTTTAACCACTTAAGCCTCGTCCGACGTTGAGGTCCAGCATTTCTTCTATCGTTTTCGTGGTCTTCCTCGTGTTTTCTTCCCCGTTGGTTTGTTATGTTTTGCATTTTTTAGCAGTTCGTTACCTGGCCGTCTCCCAGTTAGCTTGTTCCAGCATTTCTATCTGTGTCTTATCCATTTTCCCAGATCCTGTATCTTGCTCTGTTTCCTAAGTTCTTCGCTTCTCATCCTATCAAGAAAGGCTTTTACATGTATACTTCCTATCGTCTTCATTTTCACCGTTCTCATCATTTTCATTGTTTTCGATGTATCTGGTCTTGTCTCTGCTGCGTACGAAAGAATAGGTTGAATTACTGTCTTGTAGTATATTTTTATTTTACTCTCAATGTTCAGATATTTGCTACCAACATAATGTCTTGTAGACGGCCTGATATTCGATATGCTTTCATAGTTTGTTCATGTTGCAAATCACCGTCGCTGGTTATGCCCGCTCTCATGTATGCGAACTGTCTGACCTATTCTACTACTTTCCCCTCTATTTCTAGTTTGCACCTCACTGGCTCTTTGCATGTTACGAGGCATTTAGTTTTAAGCATATTGAATTGTTTGGCTTCTTGGTTAAAAGCGTGGAGAAGTCTCTGTAGGTTGTCTTCTGCATCAGCGATTAGTGCAGCGTCATCAGCGTAGCAGACAGTGTTGAAGTATACGTTTCCCATTTTAAATCCTGCTGTTCTTGGATGTCTCTCTGTTATTTTATCCATCACTAGATTAAATATAAAGGCTGGGGGATTGAACTCATTGAGTTGGTCATGTTGAAAATTTTAAAAGGAGGTTTTGAAATTGAGCATTCACATGAACGTACGAATCTTCTTTTCGTAAAAGCCCATAGATACGTGGAATAATTTAACCTAATAACTTAAAGAGCACCATGTATAGAGAGTTTTATTGATTCCATCCCCCCTGTCCATTCAGATAATAACCAGCAAGAATACGCCATTCCTATTAACATTAGTGATGAAGTATTGCCTATTCAACTTTCTTCATTTTCTTATTTTCGGCTTCTTATTTGATCTCCTCCTTATCTTATTTTTCTGCTTCTATAACTTCTATTCTTCTACTATACATACATTTACTGGTTAAATGCATTTTGCATAGATTCTCTTTTTGAGACCAGTAATCCAGATGAATCTCAAAGATATGGGTTAGAATTACTAATTTTCAGCAAGAAGAGTGCATGTGGCCCCATTGAGTTGGTCATGTTAAAAATTTGAATAAAAGGTCTTGAAATTGGGAATTTACATGAACGAGTGAATATTTATTCGATGATAGAGGAAATATAAAAGCCCGAAGATACGTGGAATAATTTAAAGTTAATTATCTAACCTAAAGGCCTAAAAAGCAGCTTCTATAGAGAGTTCCATTTATTCCATTCCGATTGTCGATTCCGATAATAACTAGCAGGAATGCGCTATTCCCAGTTATGAGATCATTCCTATATAACATTATTGGCTTCTTATATTTTTCCTCTTCATTTTATTTTTCTTCTTCTATAACATGTATTCTTCTACTATACATAACCCACATACAGCTCAGAGAGGAAGTTTACAAGACCTGAAGCTACTGCTAATAACCTACGGGCTAGAATTACTAACCTCTAGGTAGACGAGTGCATTTGAACCAATTGAGTGGCTAGGTTGAAAATTTCAAAAAGAGGTCTTGAAAGTGGGAATTCACATGAACGAACGAATCTTGTTTTTGATGATATAGGAAATATAGAAGACCGAAGATACGTGGAATAAATTATAAAGGTTAATTTAACCTACAGACGTAAAAGCAGCTTGTCTCGAGAGTTCCATTGTTTCATTGCCTTTGTCGATTCAGATAATATCCATCCGGGACGCGCTATTCCTATTAGTATTAATGATGTAGTCTTTCCTCTTCAACATTCCTCATTTTCGGCATCTTATTTTTTTCCTCATCATCTTATTTTTCTTTAGCTGAACCGAAGACCCTTTCGAGAATTTTTATTAAAAAAATGCAGACCATTGCAAGTTAAAGCTCATTATCGCTTAAATTGTTTATAAGTTCCCCTTGTATGTTCACGTTATAGTTTTGAAGTTGAAGCTGTAGCTTTTCTCATTGTAAGTATGTCTTGTCTTTTTGTATAAATATGATCATTGATCCAAACAATAACTGTGTTGATGGTTATTAGGATTGGGAAAATGTGAATAAAAATGAGTAAAAATTTTGATGTAAGTTTTATTTCTTCGGAGCAATTAGTATAAGCCTGCAAAAAATTAGTTTTACTTGAAAATTTAGTGGTTTTAGTATGATTACTATACAAAAAAAAAACTAATAAATATGTTGTACTTCTTTAGCATAATATTTGTTTTTGGATGGTTTATCGTTTACGACAACCATAACAACTTTATTTAAGCATCTCCTTGAAGTAGATGGACGTAATAATTTCATCTTTAACTTTATCGCTTTTTCTCGTCAAACCTGCTGTATTAACGTTTCGTTTAAATTTTACGGTTTCTTGACAACGTACTTAAAATAAGATAACAAAACGACTTGCAGTTGGTCCCGCAACGCGAACGACGTGTTCTCACTTAATACATACACGTATTAGAATTATACTTGGGTATGTTTTTATTACCCATTGGCTCTCGTAATAGAAGAGCACATATGCAAAACGTCTAAATAGCCCTACAGCGGGGGTTTCAAAAAATGTATTCATACCGGGTTACCACGAAAGCCATGTGGCCGTGCGAATACCATGCTACAGGCGTTTGTTAATGACAATTTTACGATAATTAGAAATTTACATTTCTTTGCATTGACACGTTTGAACGTATATAGTAACTGAAATTAAAGGTATTAATTTTGTTAAGAGCTGGAGGTAAGCAGGTTATTATTGTTGAATATTATACTACTCAAGTAACCACTGATGATGGACATGTACACAGAGAACATTGATTGATACTTTCGCTGCAGCTTCTAGAGAATGCAATCTAGCCAGCATAAAGTAAGGGACCAGCCAGAAGAAATAAGCTAAAAATTAAAGTAAAGTATAATAAATTTTGTTTTTATTAATGTTACATAAAATTGTGATCAAAATGTTATAATTTTCAAAGATCAACTTTCGTAGGTTGGACGCATCCTACGAAAGCTGACACTGGCAATTATTCAAAATAGGAATAAGCATATTTCATTAAAAGCAAACGAGATGGCATTGCAATGAAAAAATCAATATGTTATAAAAAGTCGGTACATTGTGTATAAAAGTTGATCGAGTAATAGACGCCTATTAGCCAATCAACGGTATAAATAAACATTGTTAAATATAGTCGTAGAAATAGGATGAGTAAAACTTCAATAGTAATAGGTAAAATACTAGGAGACAGGACCGTCTTGTGAATAATATAGAGTTTTACATACTATTTTGTGCTTTGTATACTGAAAATTTAGAATCAGAGTTGTAATAGTATTAAGACAATTTATAAAAAATAATTTTCTTTTTGTTATATGTAAACACCAAGCATCAGTGGAGGTCCATACTAGTCTCTGTAGCAGACTTTCATTGCTAAACCCTCAAATAATTTAAGAGGATGTCAAACAATGCTAAGAATTATACTGCAGTGGAGGCTAGGAAGGAAATAGCGAAGGATCTGAAAATATTTTGTTTTGTAAAGTTATAATGTGATGTTGGAATATGTGACAGCTTTTCTCGAATTAAGGTTTCTCCTTTTAGAGCGCTAGAGGTCGTGTTAACGTTGGGGACCAACGTTTAGAGGGCGGGGGAACGTGCGCACTACTAAAATGTATAAGCTACAAAATAAATATCACCCTGTCTTAAGTTTGAGCTTGAACTTGGAAATTATTATACATTAGAGGCAAACTATAAAGTCGAGCAAGCAACGCGAGCGATTATCAACCTTACACTAGCGAACCTTCAGTTCATTAGACTTTGACTCACCTAATCCTGAGTCGTCTTTCTCGACCATATTGCCCGTGGACTCAATCCCCTTACCTGAGTCGTCTTGCTCGAGCATATTGCCCGCACACTCAGGGGTCGTCTTTCCTCAGTGTGACAAGTCGAATCTACAGGAGAGTTATTAAAAAATAATTTTCAAAGTAAAAAATCAGTGAACTTCAAGTGCAAAGCTTAAGTGTGAACTCTAAGTGGAAATCTAAAGTGATACTAATGCAAACTAACTATAAATGAAACACAACACAAACTCTTAAGAAAAACTAGGTATATTTTTAAAACAGTGATCAAAGATTTATAAACAATTCATTAATATGCCTCAATCGAGAAAGCATGCGCATTTTAGTACTTGGGTATAATATAATTTTATTAATATTTCTGACCGATAAACATTGTTAATCTTTTCTCGTTAAGTTTGACCAATATACGTTGTTCCGAAGTGCTTTCTTGATCATCTCTTCTCACCTGACGTAGAGCGATCCCGGATCTGACCTACTCTCCTGCACGCCAATGAAGGCGTGGCATCACGGGATAAAAACATTGCGTGACAATATTAACTTCGGCTCTGCATACAACTTTAGACAGGTCTGCATAAAGCTTTAGGCAGATCTCTACACAGCTTTAGACAGGTCTAATATAGGTCTAACACAGCTATCTCAGACCTACATCAAACCTGTCTAAAGCTGTATCAGATCTATCTAAAGTTGTATGCAGACCTATATAGAGCTGTATTTAGACCCGTGTAAAGCTGTAATCAAACTTGTCTAAAGCTCTATTCAAAGCTGAAACTAATATCTTAGGATACCCTACATCAAGCGAATGCTTTAAAATGATATGGCCCAAGTGCCCGAATCTTGTTGACGCCATGGGCGAGAATTTGTGGTAGGTGTAAGGTCACGGGGTTGGGGATATGCATGAGTTGCCGCGCCCTGAAATTTGCCATAGCTCAAGAAGTAAAGACAGGATGGATATTAAATTTGCTTATGGAGATTTACATGCGAAAGTAGCCGAAATGGTGGCTCAACAGGCTATCTAGTTCAAATCGTTCCCATGAACCACAAAAAAAAACTTATGAAACCTGTTTCCTATTGGAGGTTAGAAACTTCCAGATCCAGATGTAGATATAATCATAACATTTCAGAGGACAAGATAGATTGGCATGCTGAGAATTAGCCGAAGCAACCATATTAGAAACGATGATATCAAAAGCAGAACAAAACGCTTTAAAAAATCTAAGCTAATTTGGTTATAGATAGATCATGTAGCAAGCCAAGCTCAATCTAAATGAATCAACAGGATAACCATATGATGACCAAGAGCTACATGAGATTGAGGCAAGAGAAATCCAGCTCCATTGAAATAAGTATTTATCCAAGAGTGGAAGGATAGAGGTAGCAGAAAAAAAGTAAGACGAAGAATAAAAATACAAAGAAATCCAAAGGATAAGAAGATGAAGAATGCAGAGTAACAAATACTTGCGCATCGTCTGAAACGACAAAGAGAATGGAACCATATAAGCTGCTTATCGGGTGAAATAAACAACCAAACGAATATAAAAACTATTTATTATAAATTATTCCAAATATCGTCGGGCTTTAAGATTTCCTGTATCATCAATTTTCAACATAGTCAGCTCAATGGTTCCACATGCACTCTTCTTCCTGAAGGTTGGTAATTCTAGCCTATAGGTTGTTGACAGTAGATCCAGAACTCGTAACTTTTCTTTTTGAAATTAATGTGGATGATTAAATTCAGACAGAGAATTTATGAAACATTAAATGAGGTAAGAGTGATAGAAAGAAACTCTCAAATAAAGATGTTGGAACTCATTGAAATTGGTGTTCATTCAAGAGTAGAATAATATCGGCAGATGAGGAAAGAAAAAAGGATAATGAAGAAGAAAAATAAGAAGATGACAGGAAAAATAAGAATTGTCTTCTTGGCTGGCTATATATAGATAAAAAGAGCAAATGTAATTTTCTGTGTAACGTGACTTTTGAGTTATTTAGTTATAAAATTGCTGTAGATTTTTAAACAGGTTTATACTGTTTTATCAACTAAAAAGCAACATTTCTTGATAATTTTTATAGAAGCAATAAGGAACAAATAATCGACTTAATACAATTTTTATTTATTTACTTCAATAACCCCAGTTATCCCTTCTAACTCTTATAGTAGCTTTGAAATGGCATATTCTTGGTTAGCCTTACGCGCTTGTCAACGTCAAGACCTATCCAGGAGCAGATATTGGCTCGGACCACCAATCTGTTGTAGCTAGAGTACGTCCCAAATGGAAAATCACGAAAAAATTAAAGCCTATAAACAGACCTGATGTTGGACTTCTGAGAGATGCCACTATAAAACAAACAGTGAGTGAAGAATTAAATGAACATCTTGCAAATGTGTCTCCTGACCCTGCTTCATCCAATAATGTTGATATCATGTGGAAAACCATAAGAGACATCTTGAATAGGACCACTCAAAGAAATTTAAAACCATCTCCAAGAAGAGGTAGGCAGGAATGGATGACAGAGGAAATTCTGAGCTTAATGGACTAGCAAAAAGTGGCCAAGGCTTCAAACAACACAAATGACTACAAACATCTCAACAGAACTATCCGTACTAAGATAAAAATACGCTAAAGAAAGCTGGATTGAAAGTAAATGCTCCTAGATCGAGAATCTACAGCCACGCGACGACTTTTTCAACCTCCATAAGAAGGTGAAAGAATTCACATCGACGAATAGGAGATTCACAATCCACAGCATGCTAAGTCCGGATGGGAAGCTGTTAGACTCCACGAAGAGAAAACTGGAGGAATGGGAAAAATACATCAAGAACCTATTTGAGGATTTCAGAACAGAACCTCGTCGGACGGATATAAAGGGGGAGGGTCCGAGTATCCTGGAGTCGGATGTGCGTTATGCGATAAAACAACTCAAAACAAACAAAAGCCCAGGACCAGACGAAGTCTACCCTGAAATTTTAAAAACCAATTAGTAAAGAGAATACTGATTTATTTGTCACTCTGTTTAATCATATTTATGAGACTGGCTAGGTGCTTCGCGAATGGCTAGAATCGGTTTTTATACCACTACCAAAGAAAACGAACTCCAAAAACTGCGGTGATTTCCTACTGATAAGTTTGACGAGCAAGCTCTAAAAGTTCTGGTGAGAATAATCCTTAACCGCATCTCTCGCAAATGTGAAGCGAATATTTCAGGGGCGGATTGGGTACGAGGGAGGTTCTGTTTAGCTTGCTGGTGTTAGCACAAAAATGCTATGATCAACAAAGAGACCTCTGGATCTGCTTTATAGATTTCGATAAAGCATTTTATAGATTGAGGCATGACCTGTTAATAGACTCTCTTCATGTCATGGGCCTGGACGAGAAAGACACTACCCTGCTGCAAAACTTATACTGGAACCAGAGGGCTAGAATTAAAATTGAGGAATCCACGTCCGAGCAAATCGAGGGAAGTTAGAAAGGGCTGCGTTTTATCACCGCTGATGCTCAACCTCTACTCAGAACTAATAATTAGCAGAGCTTTGGCGGACTCTTCGGACGGAGAGGAAATATAATGGTGTGAACACTAACAGTATAAGATACGCCGATGATACTGTCTTGGTCGCAGACTCGGATCTTGGCCTACAACGACTCCTCAGCAGTGTTCACATGGTTTGCGAAGCATTTGGCATGAAAATAAACATAAAAAATACCAAGGTTATGACCATCAAAAAATCAAATAATGTCCCACAACCAATCCAAATAAACGGCGAAGTTCTAGGGCAGGTGGGTAGGTTTCGCTACTTGGGATGTTGGGTGGACTGCAAGTTGGATCCGGACGGATAAATAAGATGTAGAATAGAACAAGCCAGGAACTACTTCGTGCGACTTTGGAAGTTGCTTTGTGACTCACGACTCAGCCTGGATCTGCGTCAAAGACTCTCGAAGTGCTACGTCTGGTCTGCTCTCTTGTATGGAGCCGAAACGTGGACACTCAAAGCGCAAACCATCAACAAATTGGAATCTTTCGAGATCTACCGTAGAATACTCAAAACAATATAGACATCGCACACCACAAACGAAGAAGTACTACGCAGACTGAGAACAGGACGGGAGCTATTTAAACTTGTAAAGGTCCGGAAACATTGTATTTGGGACACACATCGTTACGCACATCTTATTTTTAAGGGAAAGATCGAGGGCAGGCGCGGCCTTGGAAAGAAGAACCTGTCATGGCTGAGAAATATACCTCAGTGGACTGGCCTGAACTATGAAGATCTTATAAGTGCAGCCAATAATCGGGAAGAGTTTGCCACTGTGATATCCAACCTCCACTGATGGAGACGGCACATTAAGAACAAGCAGCCTAGTGTCAATATTATTTAATTCGACATTCAAGGCATTTCGGACGTATAGGAGATCGTATCTTGAATCATCAGCCTACAATGTTCCATGCGTATTCTATGGAATTTAGATCAGGACTGCGAGCATGCCATTTCATACCACTGATGCCAGCGGGTTCGAAATAGTCAGCCACGGACATTATCGTGAATATGCTGGCTTCAGATGACTTCAGCGAAAGTAACGACATGATTTTTCGACATCTCAGCAATGTGCCTTTGGGTCCTTGTATCAATGATATTAAGATTATTTCCTAAGTCAAAAAATGCGTCTAGCTATTCGCTTCCACCTGGAGATTTTTAGAGACAATTTTTTTCCGGGCCTCCTGCCACAGCGTTCAGTCTCACAAAAGGCTGGAGATAAATCTGCAAGTGACAAAGACGTCGTACAATTAAGATAATTTTTGGATTTTCTGGGGGCACATATTTCAGATTTACTCAATTATTTCAACCGCTAGTTCCCATGAAGAGATAAATTAATATTAGAACAGCGTCCTTTGGCAATATATATTTTTTTAATAAATCGTTCTCGGGCATAAATGATATTTTATATTTGCGTTTTCATCTCCGCAATATCGAGCCCATATGTTCGATTCGACCGTCAAACAACTTTTTAAATACACTCGTCTCAAATAAGATGTGACAGGGCCATTAACATGAAAAATCTGACGGGTATCACAGTAAAAAATTAAAAATTCCTCGCTTCACTGCACTCGTGAAGCTTTTTATTATTTT
>MU186894.1:1940-17603 GCA_016904865.1 Pissodes strobi
ATACTGTTTCCAGTTCCAGGAAAGGAGCTTTAATGGAAACGGACCAAGCTCGATGGCGGTCACCGTGTTTCATCGTTTGAATCACATTGCAGCGAATCGATTCCGGTATTCTTATATATGGGGGATCAGTCCCTTGACAAGTCCCTCCTCTATTGTCCGAACAATGGTAGGCGGGGCATATCACCAGACTAGTCCTGACGCCTCGGTCCACTTTTGTTAGCTAGTGGATTTCTGCGCTCGTGATAACTTGAGGAGTATTGTTTTTGAAAGTATTGTCAAAAGGGCATTGGCAAATGATCTATTTACACTATATTTACATTATTTACATATATACAAATACACAAGAGATGAATTATGAAACTTTTAAGGTGGTTGTAATTCTTTATAAAAGAGCGTTGTTTTATGATAAATTGGCCCATACTTTGGCCTGTTTTGCGGGTTATACCTTGTGTCTGCGATATGCGCTGTCAATGGCGATCCTCTAATGCCAGACTCGAAGAACTTGCTTGCTACCTTGTCAATGTATTGATCGATACACTCGACTTTGGTCATCGTATGCAGACCTTCGGTCCTGACACGGTCGAAGACCGTCAGAGACAGCGCAGATCTTAGGTACTTGTTTTGTATAGTTTGAATACTTTTTATATGGCAGTTTGCCGCAGAGCACCAAACTGGGGCTCCATACAATAGTGCCGGTCTTACTATTGATTTGTATACTGTAAGTTTTTTTGCTGGGCTAAGATAAGATCTCGTAGCGACCAGCAGATCCAAACTTTTGCGTATTACCACGTTCTTTGATCTTATCGCTGCAATATGTTTAGAAAAAATCAGCTTTTTGTCGAAGACTATGCCTGAGTATTTTACGCTATCACTCGGCGTGATTTCGGTATCGTTTATTACGATCGGAGTGATTTCAGTGTCTTTTCTTCTTCGAGTAAAGATACCAAGCTCAGTCTTCGACGCGTTTAGGCTAATTTTCCTGTTGTTAAAATATGGTAAAATGCGCTCGATATGCCCTGCTAAGTTGTCTCTTGCAACTTGAGCTATCGTCGATTGTAAAATATCACATTATCGTCTGCGTAGAAAGCGCAAGAACTAGAGGGATGAGACGGATAGTCAGCTATATAATGACTAAAGAGCTGAGGTGGAAGTACTGTTCCCTGTGGCACACCCGCTTTGATGTGCCTTACAGTGGACACGGAGCTCTGGATCCGTACAGAGAAGGTGCGCTCTTTCAAATATGACACGATGAGGGCTCCTATATGAAGCGGGAGGCTTTGTGTTACAAATAATTTGTAAAGTAATCCATCATCGTGCCATACTCAATCGAACGCTTTCTCTATGTCAAGAAGCAACAGCGCAGTGTGCTTGCCTTCGTTAAAGCCATTATAGATTTTATGCGCTATTTTCGCCGCAAGCATGGTAGTACTGTGCCCACGGCGAAATCCGAACTGTTCGGGCGGCAGAATGTGTAGGCCTTCCACTGCGTCGTTGATTCTCGGCAAGAGAAGTTTCTCTGTAACTTTTCCGAGAGTGTTCAAAAGTGAGATGGGTAGATACGATGCCGGGAGCCTCGTATCTTTGTTGGGCTTAGGGAACAGTACGATCACGGCTCTTTTCCAGGGAGAAGGAAAATGCTGAAGGCGGATAATTGCATTGGCAATATGCATGAGGTGTATGGTGGCTTTATTCGGTAGATTCTTTAAAATAATGTACGGAATGCCAGCGGGGCCGGGAGTTCTATTCTTAGGCAGACGACAGAGAGTTTTGCTAATCTCATTCGGCGTGGAGCTTTTCTAGCGTTGAAGGTGAGATAGAGTACTTCCTGTTCTTAAACAGGTTCACGGTGTTTGTTACCTGCTGATGGAAAGGTGTGACATCTGGCGTGTCTCCATAGACGCTCTCTAGGTGGTCCGCGAAGGCCTCCGCTTTCCCATGATTGTCAATTATGACGTTACCATGAGAGTGAATTTCAGGGAAATCCGCGGGGCCTCCTCGAACTCGCCTAGCGAGCTTCCAGAGAGAGCCGTCCTCTTGGCTTATTGTGTTAACGTATGTCATCCATCTCGCATTACGGAAGGTTCGGATTTGTATAATTCCCCGAGAAACAGCAACATCCAAGAACGAGGGGGTGGGATAATTTGCCGGGTAGTGTGTAGGATTTGGAGTGCGATGAAACACGATGTCCGGGTATGTTTCTACTATCCCGTATAGCAAACGACCCTTCCGGTTAGATCTGCCGCCCCAGTTGACGTGCATGGCATTCAAGTCCCCTAACAGGATAGATCTTTTGTTTGCAGGAAGCAGATTCAAGAAGTCTTCTTCTAAGAGGCGGAGACGCGGGTGTGCGTACCCGCCGATTACCCGCAGACCACTTGTCAGCGCGACGGCTACATGCTCAATGCGGGATTGTAGGTTTAATATTCGCTTATATATGTAGACCGCTGTTTATATCCAATAAAATGTTAATTCTTACGTCCGTTTTTATTCTGGAGAGTGTGAGCCCAATTCATAAGCATGGGAATTTGGTTCTCGCTTCGGAGCCTACTGCCAGACTCACAAACACCATACCTCTTCCTATACCGAGTAGCTCCCTAATTAAGAATTCAGTGATTTACAATGCTAAAAATATCTTTAATCATTTGCCTTTAAGAACGAAGAATGTTACGTCAGAGAAAGCATTTCGAAATGAAATAAAAAAAACATTATGGCTAGTAGGGGTTACTATTCTTTGTCCGAATGATCAGTTTTAATATATTTTATCTTTGCCTAATTTTTTCCTGATTACTTGTATTTCGTGACGGTAAGGTAAAAACAGAGGTAAAGTTGAAAATCGTACTTTGGTTTGCGTGCTATGATTTTATGCATATATTGACCTGATTTTCTTATTTATTAATTGTGTTTGTATATTTTCCCAATTTAAACTCGGTTGTTTTTATATGTTTGTATTTACATTAGTGTTGTAATTTTATTTTTGGGGATATTAATCTTATAATTTACTCCTTTAATTTACAGGTTTTCCTGGCTTTTCGTATTAAGTTCTTATTGGATTTTATATCTTAGAACAAGGTTTAAATATATTATGATTAACATGGTTTGTCAATGAAATATTTTTTTATGGCAATAGGGCAATTTAAAAGTAAGTAAAGTAGTATTGGCAAGGTTTTGTATATCCTATGTCGTCTTGATTCACAACCTGTCTGGTAAGCGTATTATATATTCATTTACTAGAGCGTCGGGAATAAAAATATTGAACTAGTAAATCAACTTGTGTAAAAGTTTTTAAGGTATCTACATAATAAAAAGAGTCGACTTACTAAATTTGATTTGCCCAACAAAATTATTGCTTGCGTATGAGGAGTATATTAAAAGTCAACTCAGCGAAAGCTGGAGTATACGCGTTTCGAAATATTCTTCGTTTTGTGATTTTCCACGGTTTTTTTCTCACATAAATTGTAGAAATTAGTTATGAAGATCAAAAGATACAAAAACATAGAGCTATGTCAACAAAATCCTATTCCAAATCGAATTTAAACAATATTATAGGAGTAAAAAACCGACGATTCTGCTGAAGCTATAGGCTTGCAGGACCAAGGTACAAAAACACATCAGCTGCCGATAACAGTAAATTCACAGCCGATATATCGGGGAGTTCCAAAAAATTAAACTACGATGCATCTGATGTCGAGTCTGTAATCAAAAGGATTTGTAGGTATATTTCAGTTTTAAGAAAGCCTCCGGGGAAAAAAGGAGTATCTATAAGTTTAATGAAAAGTGGTGACAAAAAAGAAATAGAAGAACATTATCCACTAGAGGGTCAAGTCGAGGACAGGAGAATACACCGAACCGAAAACGCGAAGAAAATGAAAAAGACATTCAAGAAATATTCCGAGATCATAGTCATTAAGAAGGCAGCCAACAGTCCTCTATAAAGAAATGATCATGAATTTCTTCTCAGTCATTGATGAAATTTCTCAAAACAATAAACAAAGAAGAGGATCAAAATGATAAGATTGTTCTTCCGGTATGAAACAAGAAATCATTAAAGAGGCGCAGAACGAAATTTGCAAGTTGTTTACAGGAATGGTGTTTAAAGCCGAGAATACTAACAAGATGGAGACTTATTTACAGAAATGAAAAACACTCATTTACACATATTCAGAAGTTTTAGATAGAATCAACGGATGGAGACCAAAGGACAACACCGAAAGCTACACAGAATCATGAGGCGGTGATCGAGATTGACAATACTAAGAATACAAAAGAGGCAATGATACAAGTAAATAACATGTAATAATAGAAAACTTAGGAAAGTAATTTAAAAGCGTAAAACAACCAAAAAAAGATGCCATAATTGTAAAAAGCTTTGACCAGTACCAACAAGACAAACTAAAGAGAGAAATAAATAATGTTGAAAATATGAAATTTAAAAAAAATTATAACTGGTATTGAGAAACGATTTTCTGACAGTCGATGAACTGGAACTGGAACAATTAAATTAGGAAATTGTGAAAGTTATTACAAAAAAAAAAAGTGCAAAAACCCCTGCTACGTAAAACTGGAATCTGCAAGTACCGCCTATAATAGCAAAATTATTTTTTAAATAGCAAATCAATTATTTAAACTGTCTTGTATATAAAAGATTAACTAGGTTTAAATAATATTTACTATAGGGATTTTTTATAGGTAAAACTATAAACGAAGAGAGTGCGAAAGTATCTGAAAGAGAGCCACAAAAATTCAATGCGTAGTTATACCACCATTAGCATTATACACCAAAATGCTCAGTCACTGGGAAATGTAGTTGATAGGATAAATCAGATTCTGGACGGAGAGCCTGAAATGCAGTTTATGCCTATAATACGAACAATAAAGCTAAAACGCTACCTTATTTTATTTTTTTATATATAAAGCTATCTAGGGCACTTTCAGTGGAAATGAGTTTGAACTATAATGATTCAATACTAATTCTGCATACGTGGTTTGTGTATCATAACAATTATTAAATTAACAAAGATTATATTTAACTAATTGCAAAACGACTAAAGTCGGAATTATACCCATTTGTAGTTACGTCACACAGTGGAACGAGGGAGAGCATGGACATCGAATTTTTTGCACAGATTTTTTACTACTCTACCGATTTGAATCATTTATGCACGGTTTGAAAGGTAACACAAATGACTTTTAAGTGCTTTCAATAAAATGTGTCGCCATTTTAATTTCGCGATGGCGGACATAGCGGAACAAGGTGTTATGATGGTGGCCAGTTGTAGGCTTATGGGACTTATATTTTGATAAATTTTGAAGGAACGAACAGTTCATATGAAGGTGTTTTCAAAAATCTATAGCTTATGAGACCATAATATGGTCATATACAGTGTGTCTGCTTAAGTTCGCACTATATGGAAAACTTTTATTATTAATTTTACGGCAGAAAGTTATTCTTTATAAAAAGTTCTGCATGGTCCAAAACCTAGAATGCAATCATCAGATAACAAATTTTATCAGTACATATCAGTATGTACGAGGTTTGTCTAAAAACATGATTTTCGCTCAAGAGTAAAGTACCTTAATTAATTAATATGGTAAATTATGCGAATTATGCTAAGAATTTTACGCGGAATCCAAAAATAAATTCAAATATAGGGTGACCTATTAAAAAAAAACATTTTTTGTTCTCCCTTGTATATGGGAGATTTTTTGAAACAAAATTTTACGTAGAAAAAAAATATTTTCAAATACCTACATAACCCTACTTTTACTTTTTTGTGACAAGTGAAATAAAAAAGTTAAAGGGGGCGACATTATAGTGGATCACCCTGTACATACGACAGATCTCTAAGATGACCTCTAAGCTACTTATATTTAAGAAAAAAAATGTATGAATTGATATCATTTTTGCTATTATGTCCGGCGTTAAACAGTTCCAGTGTGATAGGCGTCGAAATATTGGATGCTCCTGGGGAACAACATAAACTATTTTTGCTCATGACACTCTTTGTTGTGAATAGTTGCAGCTAAACTGCATGGTGATTGATTCAGTAGAAAGTAAAGATTAATTTAGATGCTATAAATCATCGGGACTCAGCGAGACTTTTGTCTTGGTGAAAATAATGTCGTCATTTTTTAAATTTTTTATGAAAAATAATTCAAACAAAATGCCCAAAAAACTTGTACTAGCCAATAATATTTTAAAATTGTCTCCTAAAATAGACAACTTCGGTAAAAAAATCATAATTTAGTGACAATTTAACCATTTAATATTATGATCTTTATGCTTTTTAGATGATATATTTGATTAGCAAGAGTTTTGTTTTATGTGATAATTGAAAACATTAGTTGATTCACTTAACCAAATTTGACTTTTAATAGTTAAAGTATAGACTTTTCAACAAAAAAATACAAAAAAAATATTATAAAATAAAATGATAAATTTGCTGCCATGTCCGGTCTTTAGCATTGGATCATTCCAGTGCGTCATCCAAGTGAGAAAAACGTATGGCGTAGATATTTTTGCAATGAATATTAGATTAAAAAAATTTACTATCGCGTTCAAAAATTAATAATCTTTAATCCACTTTTGAATATTAAATTCGCGCCCGTGATGAAGCCGTTCCGGCGTTGACCACAATATAACGATGACCTTAAAAAATAAAAGATAATTCAATTTCTCTTAAGCATCAAAAATATTAGAAACCATTCTACCACAACATAAATTTAATATAATTAATAAGTAATGTTCCATGCACATAGTACAGAGTCAAATTCACTCATATTGCGGAGTTTTTTTAAGGAAAAAAAAATCAAAAATCATTTGATTTGCTTGAGAGGTACGGTGCTTTATAAGGTCTCCCAGAAATTCACGGCAGAGCAATATTATGAGCTTCTTAATCTGTAATAATCCTTAAATACGTCATATTAATATTTTGCATTCCTAGGCTTGTATTGCTTCGCTGCGATTCTATGAGAGTTCCGTGAGGGGACTTTGAAGGGTCATTCATACCTTCCAAACTGTCCGATTAGACCTACGCTAAAATTTTTGTACTTTTATAAGCTGATAAAAATATGAAACAGACGGATTTAAGAAGATTTACAAGGCACCATTTTTTATTTAAAAACAAAAATCTAAAAATATAACAACATATTTTTACCTTCGCTGTAGTTTCTTGAATCCGTGTGCTTGGTGTACTCTTGCCAACTACTACGAAATGATCCCTTGCTAAAGAACTACGTCTCGTCAATGAAATCTGGAGTAAAACCTTCCAGGCCTAAATTTCAATTTGTGATATACTCCCTTAAAAATTGATTCTTTTATGAACAATATCTGGCAAGTCCATCAAATATTTTCTATTATTTGATTTTTTCCAATTTAAGCCTATTTTGATCCGTCTTCTTAAGGAGTCGATGGAAAACTCAAAATATTACATTTTTTTCCCTGAATTTTTGCCTCATTGTTGCCAATGTTACATGTTCTTTTCTAACGTGATTAAAATGTATAAACTACTAAACAATTATGACCCTGGATGAAGTTTGAACCTGAACTTGAAAAATATTATGTAAATATAAAAGGCAAACTATAAACAACGCAAGCGATCATAAGCCTTACTTCCAACGGTCAGTAAATTTTACGATATAAATTCTCGAGCGAACCCTCAGTTCGGCTGACTTTGTCTTACACCTCCGTTCGTCGAGTGACTTCTCACACGAGTGCAGTCCATATTTCTTTGGTGCAGTGTCATCTGGGCGTCCTAAACACCATTAATAAGAAGGGCCATTTCCGGAGTAAATCTCCCAATCTAAAACTCTACGCTAATAACTAAACTGCTGGCCATTTGCTTTCGAGCAACAAAAATTTCGCCTAAATTTTAAACTAAATATGTTTTAAACCAGACATGATATCGATCTCTGGTTTTTAATGGTTAAATAGATAGACCCTTAAGAGAAATTTTTCAATGTTGGATTTTTTTAAACTGTCAAAAAATTTCATATACAGGGTGTCAAAGAAGGCGATGATTTTTGCTCCAATTTCAGTAGCATGTAACTTTCATAATAATTTTTTTAAATTTTGTCACTGTACTACAATTGAATCACTGGTCCATGGCAAAGAAAGTGGTCTGTCAAATTTTTGATATCTGCTATATTTTAAGAGATACAGATTTTTTTGTAAAACCTTGTTTTTTTCAACTTTTTGGTAGTTAGACCACACTGTGCGTTGTATCGAGCAAACTTTGTAAGTGATTATTACACCTTACGAAAAGCTCGTTTATGTTCAGTAAAAAAAAAATTGCCTAAATTTTGTGATGTGCAGTGGCGTACTTATAATCACTTATATGTCTATGGTTTATGAGTATCTCACAATTTTTCATGATTGTTTTGTATTGGAAAGTACTCGCTCTCAAAATCAAACACATCAAACTAGTGATATTTAATTATAAGGGTTTTCAAAACAAGTTTAATTTTAGGAATAGTGCTGTATTAGAAATAAATAAATACAATTTTTACAAAAATTAAATAAAAAAATTTTAATTTAAAAAAAAAATTTTTAGACACACTGTAAAATAGACATGTAAATATAGTGCAATATTAAAAAATAAAAAATAAGGATAAAACTTGCTTAATCTAGAGGCGAGTACCTACTTTCCAATACAAAACAGTGGGGAAAAATTATGAGATACTAACAAACCATAGTATAAGATGGTATAATGATAATCACTTCTAAATTTGCACGATTTAACGCACAGTGGGGTCTAGCTACCAAAAAGTTGAAAAAAGCAAGGTTTTACAAAAAAAAACAATATCTCTTAAAATATAGCAGATATCAAAAATTTGACAAACCACTTTCTTTGGTATGGACCAGTGATTCAATTGACGTACAGTGACAAAATTTATAAAAATTATTGTGAAAATTACATGCTATTGAAATTGGATCAGAAATCACCATCATCTTTCACACCCTGTATATAATATTTTTTTAAAGTTTCAAAAAAATCCAACATTGGAAAGATCGATATCATGTCTGGTTAAGAAAATATTTAGTTTTAAATTTAGGCGAAATTTTCCTTGCTCGAAAGCAAATGGCCAGTAGCAGCAGCAAAAACGAAGCCAAGATAAATTTGTCCAAGTTCTAAGTAAAGTACTTAATCTCAAAGTTAAATATGCTCAGTAGTTAAAGAGAATTAAATATCTGATTGAAATTAAGCTAAACTGGTCTGCTGTTAAAACGCTAATATAATTTCCAAAAATAAATCGCGATAGTTAACCATAAATAAAACACAACACAACTCCTATAAACTTTATTAAAAGGTATCAGACTTATAAACAATTCAAAGCATACCTCAATCGAAAGGCATGCGCATTATAGTGATCATGTAGAATGTATAAATTCAATAAGTCGTTGACAAATAGAAATTTTTTGTTTGTACCTAAGTGCCTTCTTTATCAGCTCTTCTCACCTAGCGGTGATTCTTAGCTTTTTCGCCCCTTTCTGAAGTGGAGACATAGCCCTATATCAAGATTTCACTGAAAGAACTGTTTTCTCTTCACAATACGTTTTTAATCATAGGGCTTACATAAAGTGTTTGTTTATGAAGAGTGATACGAAGTTGGGGGGACTGCAGAATTGAAAATCTCCCGCCGTGTGTTTACATTGTATATATCAACCTTTCCTATGCGGAAGCTATAGTATAAAATTCACCAAGCCTGATGGTCATTTGCTCATGTAGTAGGTAACCAACTAACCATCACGCCATCAATGAGGCTATGAGCTAACGATCTAGCTGGTTCACCAATGATGAACAACGTGGTGCAAACTGCCAAATTCGAGATTACTGTAGCAATCTGTAATGTTAAATTTAGTCATCTAAGACGACGTTTCAAACACGTCTGGACTGGTCACAAGAACGACTCGACGACTTAAATGTCAATATTAAGGTCATCGATTTAAAGCACTACAAGCTAGACAAAACTCTTTTTGCGGCACATTTGGGTCGACAGAATATATCTTTGCCAGACGCCTTGTTCACATCAGTATATCTGCATCTAGGACTATAGGATATCAGAAATATGAGCATATATAAAAATATAATTTATTAAAAATTCCTATTAAAAACATAGCCAACAATAAATTAAAAAAAAATCTATAAATTTCTAATAATCTACGTGACTTGAGATAATTCCTGTGACTGATTCGCCTGTTCTGACTTTAGATAACTCAAGAATCTTTTGCCTAATTCAAATCCTAAAAAGCACGCGGCATTTGCTGGAAACGCCCTCAACAGGACTGGCGTTATACCTTTATAAAGAGCTAGAGGACCTTCAGTCTTCATTAGGATTTTAAAAACATCTCTTATTCCATTTGGGTAAGTTCCTTCAGGTGCTAGAAGAAACATTTTATTATAAATATTGCAATCAAATATCGCTTGGGTGCATGGGGTGAGAGCTAGTCTCTAATCCACCAGGTGGTTAGGAAAAAGTTGCCTACAGAATAACTTGATTATCACAAAAAATTTAACTTCTAATTTTCGAATATACATAGTATACTGATATATTAAAGTAAACATACTTGCCACACACAGTGCAGCTTCCTGTCTAACCCGAAATTTTAATTTTAAATAGTACATAAAATAATATTTTTTTCATATTATTCGAATTCTCCTCTAAATTTATCTTCAAATGAAAGGTTACAAATTGATAATTCGTTTTAATAACGGGGCTCCTTTTTTTAATATTTAAGCATTTTTAAATAGACTTTGCAATAACCTATTAACATAGTAACTAGCATTTTTTACTTCAAATGCGTTAGAAAATGGCATTCGAATTAAGCTTTTTCACAAGAAATATTATTTATATATAAAAAGATTAAGGTGTGTGAGACCACACGACAGAAGTGAAACTTCAAGGAAGCGGTGTTAAAATCTAAATTAAATTTTTAAAAAATTCTTGAAGGCGTGAGGCATTGATCCTGGTACCGAAATACGGGCATCAAAACTAAATGTAAATATTAAAAACGGCATAATACATTTATTGTAATAGTTGATTATTATGTTTTTAATTTGGCAGTTGGGTAGCTGATTATTCGAATTAATATATTGCAGAGACTGACATGATACACAGGGTAATCCAAATAAGACTTTAAATCCCTTGTTAGTTCCAAAACTGGAAATGGCAAAAAGTTTAAATTCAACTAGCTCACCCTGTATAAAAACCTTCAAAATTTGTAAAGTAGCCACCTGTACGGTTTTAGCGTAGATTGTCGTCAAATGATCAGCTTTTCTAAAAAAAAATATTTTTCTCGAAAAAAACAAAAATTTAATTTTGTTGATCTAAATAAGTCGATGTTCATTTCAAACTCGTCTCAGAGATTACGTTTTATATGAGTCACATAAGTTGGTGATTTCCGAGGAACTTTCACAATGATGAAATCGCTACATGCATTTTTAAGCTACTCTTCGTCTTATTCCGCATCTTCCCATTCCGAAGAAGAATCCGGCATAAACATTTTCTTCCTCACATTCATCCACAGCATCAACTTCGAGTATGACTTTTCGTCACCACTTTTTTGAGTCTCTATTTCTTTCTTTTTTGTAGAAATCATACATATCCACCCTTTCTTATAGTATTTTTTGTCGTTCCAGCGTTTGGATACTGGTCAATGTTATTCCAAAAGCCCTGCAATAATCGATTATGTCAACATTGAAATGGGCACGTATGTCTTTGCTACACCTAACATTTTTTGCAAAGAATTTCAAAGCCGAACGAAAAATTATTTTCCATCCCCGAGTCGGGAGTTTCACAATACTAGTAAAAAAAATTACTATAACACAACTCATAGATGTAGCTACGTTTGATGGTAGGAACAGTTTCTGTTGTTTCATGTATTTTTTAGTTTTGAAAACGGACGGTCTTTGAAAATGTTCCTGTCAAATGGGAGAATCCCACATTTGCGTAAAAGAGAACTATGTTTTTTAAAGCTCGATCCCAAGCTTTGAAACACAACTTAGGCAATAACACATCCAAGACCTCTAAATATACAGATCTAGAAGGGGCTGCAACCAGGTTTTATTTATATAAGGTTGACCAAGCTGCTTTTTCCATCCTTTTTCTCATCAAGATTGAAAATATAGCACGCTTCATATGTCTTTTGTTCACATTTTTGAGCATAGATTAGATTAGATTACACTTTATTGGGAGTTTTCCAGAACGGTCTATCGACTGCGACTTGTAAGATATATTGTTTCTCGCTGTTTTAAGAGCACCTCATCTAGTTTTGTATTTCTGATGACACGCCTTAGCTTTCATAATGACCACACGGTCTAGTATGTGGCTAGTGGATGTATTTCGCTTATTTGTTTGAAATGCGTCCTCACGATACCCTCACAGTTAGAACGTGAGTTTCAGTTTCCTTTTCTTCTTGGCAGAATCTGCCAGACCAATCATAATTAAGTGCTTTTCAGTTGATAAAAGCCGGTAAATAAAGCTACCAGCTTTTCTATTGTGGTTTAGTAAGTCAGCTGTGAGCTTTGCTAAAAAATTCTCAATGAATTCCTCGTCTCAGGCCTGGTTAGACATTCCACCCTTCCTGAGACTACGTTGCTACTAAGCAATTTCGTAACGGATGCCTTAAGAGTACACCTGGCCACCGCACAAAAGGAACCTTCTAGCAAAGAGGCCGACGAGCCTGTTTGGGCAATTTTATCGGCTCTACCTAACTCGTTCAATGACTTGCGGCAACTATCTACCAGTTTCGATATTGTCTTATTGGTGGCTTCCTTGTTCTTCATCTTCCACCTGAAACACCGTGGCTAGATTTCCGACACCTTGATCAGTTTTCCGTCAGTATACCAGATACCAGACAAACTCTGCCTTTATTGTGGGTCTTTATTCCAATCGTTTCTTTTTGGCATTACGACCTTAAAATTGTTTTCAGACCTGTATTTTGGAGTGGCGCAATATGTGAGCATGTCCAAAACGTAGCTTGCCCTAGGCGTCTGCTTTAGCAGATTTTCGTTGTGGTGCCATGACTCTTGCACTTGCTTGTTGGTGTTTGTCCTTACAACAGTCAGTGGGCTACCGACCTAGCTTCTCCTTATATGTACATGTGTATCGGTGGAAAGTCTGTCTAATAGTAACTTTAGAGCCAGCATAGGAGTTGAGTTCATGGTTCCCGTGGTACACAGACACGCCACTCAATAGCCTCCTGGCCCCACCTGCCTGATTTTTCTCCGCATACGTTATCATGCATCTCACCACCTTATAACTATAGGGTCATCTTCGGGCTGAGGGTTTAGACTCCAGTTCTTCCCACACATCCTTCTACACCTTCCTAATGCTACCGTACCTTCTGTGTAATCTTTTTGAATGTGTGAATGGCATGTGATTTTTTGATCAAAAATAATTCTAAAGTATTTCACCTCTGTGGAAAAGGGAATTGTTTTTCTCTTGAGAACTAGTGCTTTTAACCCTCTCAGGATTCTCCTTCGTGTAAAAGGGACAACTATTGTTTTCTGTGGATTGACTAAGAGCTGTTAGCGTTTACATCAGTCATCCACGTTGTTGAAAAGCTCTTTGACTTCTCTGCGAGAGTGTACCGGTAAATTTTCCTCCCACAACGTCCTCGAGCCTAACAAAAATATTCACCTATAATAGTTTTGTAGAATGCAGTAATATTAGTAAGAGGTATTGGCATCCGGTATTCTGATTGACAATGTTGAGTTTCTATTAAGGTTGAAAACCAATCTAATCCTGACATGTACTGGATGTCAATGAATTCTTGACAGCGAATTGGTTCTTAGGTGAACACTTCAGTAAATGCTTTGCTTTACTACCTCTCAATTTTCATAAATCTGTCGACTGTTGAACGTGAAATATACATTATCAATTCCCTATTCCATTTAGCATATCATATTGCTAACCGCAACTTTACAACGATGTGTAAGTCAGCTACTTAGAGCAAAGTGCCGACAATATTTTGAACATCATCCTCAATGGCTTTTCACAAATTTCCTTCAGGGAAGATTGAACATGAAAAAATGTTTGGAAAAACAACGTTCAGAGCGGTAGCGGACCGGTCTTCCAGATGGGGATACAATGGACAGCTGTCCATTTTAGCCCCATCTGACGTCAAGATGTACTTTCATTTTCTTGCCAAAACCATATGGTATTTTAAGTGAAATACTGATCAACATCTCCTGATTAATCTTTATGTGGTGTAAAAATGCAGAAAGTAACAAGAAATATCGAATATGTATCTCCGGTCTCCCCTATATCATAACAACCTAGTTATTCCGTAGGCTACAATTAGTGTAACAGTAATCGCATGTTCATGAATTAATATTATTATTTTCTTGTGAAAATTTGTAATCTTGTGTCAAAAAAATATTAATAATTAAAGTTTCATTGTAACACTTTCCAATAATTTTTCTAAAACTAAAAAAATATATAAGATGCAAGTAGGTACAATTTGCCTAAAATAGCAAAACGGTTTGATAGAATTTACTAGACATTCTATATGTTATAACCTGTTTTAAATGAAACACGAATGCCAGGTGCATACTTAACATACACATAAAGAGTGTGGTAACCCAAACTAACCTGCCTTCTCTATTTTGGGAAGATCTCTTTAAAAATTTGGAGAATCCACTAACCTGCTTGAAGACGACTTTTTAAGACATCTGGAGGCATTCCAACTAACCAATTGGCTATGCCTGCTGTACCTCCAGCAAAAACTGTTCCCAATATGCTCGGCTGATGTTTGCCATTATCAGTTACATAGTTTTGAAGAGTTTCGTAGGTCAAGAAATACAGACCACTAGCCGGAACATCTTTAAAAAGAAAAAACATAAAATATTAATCTTTATTGGGACAAGAAAAAGTTATGCACATTATATCTCGATAATAACGCCAGTGTATGTATGTTTTAAAGTCATATTAGATGCTTAGAAACAATAATTTTAAAAATCAGATTTTTATATTTTGTATTACCGCATAGG
Organism: Pissodes strobi; assembly: GCA_016904865.1. NCBI lineage: Eukaryota > Metazoa > Arthropoda > Insecta > Coleoptera > Curculionidae > Pissodes > Pissodes strobi. The sequence goes on from MU186894.1 coordinate 16,931, forward strand.
GAAAAAAGTATAAATATCCTTTGAAACACCCTTTTCGTTTGGGAAACAAATATATTTAAAGAGAGCGGGATCAGGTCGAAAAGAGGGACGATGGAATACTTCGAACCCTAGATTCTGATTTATTTGATTCATGAGTGGTGCACATAATGAAAAACCCAATATCACATGTCTTATTATTTACCTACTAGAGATATTATATATTAAAGTAGTAATATGTAGTAAAATAAGGTAAATTAGTCCTTGTCGAATTTAAGTTAATATATAGAGACATGCAATGATCCAAAATGAAAGCGTTAGGTGAGTTTGGGTTTATAGCCCAGTTTTGTTAAACCGAATTCTTCACTTTGTGTGTCCCACAACAAAACATCATATGACTGGGTTGCAATGGCACAGTTAAAGTCCTTGACCTTGGGTCTAATACTCCTTATGTTTTGGTAATATACTTTCAGCTCATCCAGACTTTTTTTGGTTGATGCTTCTGCGAATAAAAATTCCGCTACCTTCCAGGGCTACTTCGGAACACAAAAGGTTTAATGGGAACATCAGTGCGCCACAAATCTGCATTCAATATTCAAAAAATACTTTATTATCTCGAAATAAATTTCATTGACCAAGCAGGATACATGCTAAAGTAATCAGTTACCTAACATAAATAAAAGTAATGTTGGTAATA
>MU186894.1:22603-82643 GCA_016904865.1 Pissodes strobi
TTATAATCGTGTCATACCGGCTGGGCTTTACCACAGTTTTGGCTTCCATAAATAATTTTAAAGGCAATTTTAACTATCAACGCTTTACTCATGAGACTCGATATCGAATATCGTATAAAATGTGACTTAAAGACTCGTCAGAGGGCAACAAGGTAATTCCGTTATCTCTTAAAACACATTTTACCCAAAAACATGATTCTTTTATGGAACGGCCTTACTTTAAAACTGATAAAAACAGATTATATTCAATTTTATTTTAGCTTTTACGGATATATGTGGGTGTTTATATCCTGTGAGATATATCGCATAATTCTAGTTGCCATTGTAACTCCTTCGTTAATACAGTGAAATAAATCTAGTCCCAAAAATGGAATTATATATAAAATTTGCAATTATTATGGGATTCTGCAGTTTAGCTGTAAGTGACTGATAAGTTCTTAGTATTATTTGGAGTGTCATAGTGCTAAATTTGATTTGTGACAATAATTAGGTAAAGTTCTCAAAAAAAAAAATGTATCTCTAAAGCGGTTCCATAAGTTTTTAAGTACTTTTCAAGTTTTGAAATATCATTTTACTACGATGATTAGCCCACATCTCACTGCGCCACTGGTAACAGAAATAATTAGATTTTTAATTAGGAGTCTAGTTCTCCAAAGTAATTACCATTAAAATATTCACAATTATATTAATTTTCTCGGAACTTAAGCGTTTACATACAAATATATGTCTAGGCAGCTATGTATGTATATATAAAGGGACAAATGTTGAGGTCTAATTCAAGGTAGACGTCATTGCAATATATTACTACAAAATAAGAGTTTGAGTACACGATTCTTTTCAGTTATATGTTTAGTAATATGAAGAAAAAACTATCTGCATGATCGATTGACAGCTTCGAGTCAACTACGAAATTCAAATTAAAAAATCAACTTCATCTTAAATTAATTTGAGAGCGTTATTCCATGAATCCAGCACTGTTAATGTGGTTACATAAAAATAAATAGTTTAATTTCAGAAATAACATAGCTTAATTCTAACTATATACCTAAAAACTTTCAGCCTTGAAACAGCTGACATGATTTAAGACAAAATATTAAAAAGATGGTTTGAATAGAATTTTATTTATTTTAAATTCGACAGAATTTAAGAAATAATACAATTTAATTTGGTTGGTAATTACCGAATACATTAAATTGTTCTAATAGTGAATAGATCCAAGGTAATAAAAATCAGAAACAATTTAAAGAAAATTAAACCAAAAACACCCTCTAGAAAGGAAGTTAGGTCGTTGTATCTCATATGGAACATACGCAGAGCGATTTTTACATAATTTTATTGAAGAAGATATAGTTAAGTTAAAAAATATCAACTTAATTTTAAGTTACAACTGACATCATTTAAGACTTAATTTTAAATTCGAACTGCGTATGGTCGCAGTATATGCGTATATGTCAAAATTGCTGACAATTAACACTGACAATAAAAAAGGCATCGATGAAATATCGATTCAAACATTGTGATTTGAGGTTCTGGATGTGTAGGATTAAACAAATTGCAAATTACTTCATGCGTACGAATTCGATCATGGTATCCAATCATCATTAAATTTCTATCACCTTCGCTAAGGAAATATGCCATTATACCGTTACTACTTTGACACAATCGGTCGTGACGTTTAAAGTTACAAAAATAATGAAAACTAAATCATGGCATCGTGGTCGTCCATATCCTACTAGACACATTAATTTTCAATGGGTCCTAACAAAAATTTCTGTAATTACAATATTCAATCGCCAATATTTCGGAAACCGTTCGATTTTGGTATAATAGAGTATGCAACATAAAAAAACATTTGAAATTTTACTTAGAATTCAAATGTTCAACAATATACAGGATATTCCATTGAAAAAATCCACCACGAGATCACATCTTCTAAATAAGACACCCGGAATAAATGAAATGTGTCAAAAAATGCTCATTGCGATAAACTATTTGACGAGTTCCAGCGGTTTTTTTTTAACTTACTACCTGAATTTTTATCAAATTTATGCAATAATTTATTATTAAACGTCGTAATTATAATTTGAATTCATAAAGCCATTATTGGTTTTAAAACATTTATGTCTATGAGAAATAATGGATTTTTTTTCTGATTCAGCTTTTTTTTTCAATATTGGTTAATTTGTATAACATGTGTGAATTTTTGTAGTGAAGTCCATTGATGTCTATTTGAATTTTTAAATAAAAAATAATAATAAAAAAAGGTCTGTTTTTGGGGTTCCCTAAAATGATAAAACGTAAAGTAAATGAAAAACCGTTCGCTGACTGAAGTTAGGGAAGAGTGAGTCACAGTGGCCACCTTTTTCATAATTATTTTTTTCGACACTGGAAATGCTTTTGCTGTTTTGCATTTTACAAGCTTAAATTAATTAGAGTTTCTACTACTTAATAGATTAAAAAGAAAAGTGAAACAAAAGCATAATTTCTAATTTAAAAAAAAAATTGTGGCCACTGTACCCCACAAGCGGGGAAGAGTAGCCACAAAATATGTGGGGAACAGGAGCCATACCTACATTTAATAAAAAAACAAGAACGATAACATTACATTATGTTATAACCACCAAAATCGATAGTAAATCTGAAAATGTTTTGTAGTTCTAAGGTACCACCAGTATTGAGAGGTGGCGGAAGGATAGTAGCCACATCATCCATTGTACCTGTAGCTTCATCTTTAACATTAATAAAGAAAAATTGATTGCCGACTTTCAATAAAAAATTTACACTACATTCATCAAATTTAGTATTGATATTTTCGATTTGGTCACCATAATAGGTACTTAATGCATCTTTTAGTTGGAAACTAAAACAAATGATTGAGTTAGACTATTAGTGTCAACATTTTCATCAGAAATATTATCAGACCAGTCTTCATATCGTGAAGTTTGGTATTTCACTTTCACTATCACTGCTAGACTCCAAAAGTTCCATTATAGGTTTCCTTTTTCGCTGTTTGTTACCCTTTTCGCTTTTAACTTTCCTTTCTCTCTTTTTCCATGATTTCTTCTTCCATCTTGTCCATAACTGGTGTACTTACTTATCAAGCTCGCTTCTTCTTCCTTCCGCCTTTTTTTATTTATATTCTGATCTGTGTCACAAACAATATAGTTGCGTAGCTATATTGTTTGTGTCTGTGTTGACTTTTGGATACGGCCGGACTATTTCTGGGGACACAAAACTGGAGTCTGAAGTAATTGTAGTTAAAAGTGATTGCTATGGAAAATCTTTACTAGTTGATGGTTTCACTATTTCTTGGCATTCTGGTGTTACTGGCCTTCGAATTTCCCTTCCTTTCGAGACAGTGCACTGCTCAAATTCTGATTTGCTTGTTACTTCTGCGGCCAAATACTCGTCGTCCCCATAGACGTATTTATTTATGGGAAATATACCTGTGCTCTTAAAAGCAGCAATGCCATTTTTTTTCTGTGAAAGCCAAACGATAGGCATTGCTCAATAACTCAGAAATTTCATATATTGAAATTCTTTTGCCAGGATTGGATGCAAGCCAAGATCAACATGAACCATTGTAGATGGCGCTTCAATGGTTGCAATTTTACAGTGGCTTTATACAGGACAGTGACGACAATGTTTCGTCAACGCGCTGATTGGCTGCGCCATTTTGGAGCAAATTTAGTTTGTTTTCATATGTGGCTGTGGATAAGTTCTTGTGATTTATAGCGATTTTATGCGTTTTTCTAGTGACTTTTTTGCTGACTATTAAACCTGTGTGTGTAGTTTCGGTATATCCAATTAGACATTAAAGTTATATTACGTTTTAAAGCGTAGTTTTGCTGCTTTCGTAGGTACCAAGGTAGGTAAACAAGTGGTATTTTAAAGTAGATTATCTATAAGATTTAGTCAGACGTAGGCTTTTACATGCCCTGCAGGCCTTCTACAGGCCCACCAATACATTATTATCCTATATGTAGTGATTTAAAAAAATCGTGGGCATGTAAAGTTGAAGGGTGATTGTTTCACGAGTATTTTTTGTCACACCAAAGACTGTTGTTATATTCTACTTTTTGTATTTATAAGAATGTAGTATATTGCAGCAGCATGCCTTTTTTGATATAAAATGTTATATTAGGCTTTTCTTTACCAGTTGAATATTGTATTGTTCTACTTTGAAATACTTAGTTACAGTATAAGTAAACAAGTTGTCAGTGTCGATAACTTTGTGATCACGATCACAGTCCAAATGTACTTCAGTCCCTTAGGATTAAATTAACCATTTTAGTCCTGGAAGTACACAAAATACTTTAACATTTATAACATTCCATGTTTAACATCATATACGTAGTTACTGTTATGTAGTTAGTAAGGCCTGGTTGTAAAATAGAGGCTTGCTTAAACTCAGCTTATTTGAACTACGACTGGTGGTTGAACTCCTTAATACATTGCTGTCAAATTAGATCATTTATCTGCAATGTATTTTAAATGGGATTCTTCAACCACCATTCTTGGTTTAGCTGACTCGAGCTTAGCCAGCATCTTACAACACAGTCTAAGTAACATGTTCGTCAAATGTCATGCCTCAATTTGCATAATTAAGTGATGTGTACATTACAATGTAGTAACGGATTATCTTTTCTTGCAGGTTCATTTTGCACCAGGCATGTGGGAGGAAAAAAGATGAGATAAGAAGTTAAAGCCAAATGCTATCCCAACCATATTTTCCATTTCCAAAACCAACGTGGAAAGAAAGGCTTCTACAAAGCGTGAATTTGCCTTGAAATCTCATCAGATTCCATATCGAGGCTTTTTTCCGAGCAAACTGAGGAGTCAAGAATGGATTGGATTTTTTACTATGAACGCATGATTTATTTTTTTGGTAGAAATGGAAAATTGATAGTACAGTTATCACAGAACCTTGTCATAATATGAGTCAAAAAATAATTAGTAGATATGTAGTATTTAAAAAAATTAGTTAACAAGAGAAAAAGTAAAGTAGTGCAAAAATATGCTAGTAAATCGTTGAAAAAAACTATTTGTATTAAAAATTTCAATTCGAGAAACTATAGTTTTTCCATGTTTAAGGTTCTTTATTTAGCTTTTGTTAATAACCAGAGGTGTATTCCTGTTTTGTATTGTTTTAAATATATTAGGTAATATATGCATATTTTATTTAAGATTTTTTTTTATTGTTGCCGTTTAGCTTAAAGCTTTATCGACAAGAAAGAAGAGATCGAAGTAAGTTAATCAAACAACGTTGAGTAAAATTAATATATTTATTTTAGAGCAAATACAGGTTTGTCAAATAGTGTACCTACTTTATTTCCTAACACTACATGAAATGAACTTTTGTTCGTAGTCAACATCCATAAAAATCATAATGAATTTTTCATTATTCAGGATCCATTTTTTGATAGCATCCTTATTAAATCTCATTTTTTCTCTCTGGTCAAAGCTGAAAATTGAAATAAGCTTTTATATTCTTTGTGTTGATTATAAATAAATAAGATGTTTTTAACATGAACAAGTCTTAATCTAGACATGATTTTATGGCAGCAGCTTTATTTTTAAACTGATCAATTCTGTTGAAAATTTAGAATTCCATGTGATGGAAGACGGAAGCATTGTTTAGACAATGACGGAAGTATACATCATGTCATCTTGTTTAAATATTATGCTTTGCTGGTCCATATACCTATTTGCTCTAAAGAAAAGTGCCCTTTCTTGCATCCACTGCTGTATAAACTGGATACCTGCTTCGCTGCTCCATATTATAATTATATTGTTCCTTTCAAAAAAATTTTTTGGGAAGGTTCCTAATTCAAATATGGACCTAAAAATTACATTTACTATTTATAACATCACCTTGCTGAAAGATACCACAAATCATGGAGAAATTACTAAAATTTCATGCCGTGAACACAGACGACCATTCTGATTATCACATTAAAACGTTATTATTAATAAAAAAAAAATATTTATATGTATTTACGTACCAATCTGTCACAATCTTGAGTCATCATAACCCCACTTACATTGTCCATTCAGCTGATAAGTGTCTAGTTTCGGTTGAGTTTCTGTCCCTTTCTGTACTACGCTCAAAGAGTCGGAAACATGTTCCTTGCCGCTTATACATGCGGGATTTTCAAATGCTAGTATAATACTTTCAATTATTTTGCTAGTTAATTTCGTGAAAATTATTAAAGTTTTGTTAGGTAAGGGTCCGGTTAACATATTCCTACCATTATAATACCTCAGTCGCTTTATTTTGTTAGCTTCTTGCCAAGAAAATGCAAAAAACGCGAAACTTCCATATAAGCTTTAAGAAAATTTGCTCCAAAATGGCGGTCCTTATCTATTGTCGTCACTGTCCTGTATAAAGCCACTGTATGCAATTTGTGGCTTGTATGGGGCGGAAGTGTAAAAAGAATAACCCCTGATTTTTTTGCGAGCCGAATTACTTTAAAAGATAGGTGCGCGTAATGATTATCCAGTATTAATAGGACAGGGTCTTCTAATGAAGGCTTGGCAAATTTAATAAAATGGTGCATCCATTGTTGAAAGATGTTGCACGTGATCCATGGTGAAGCTGAACCTACGGTTCCTATAATTGCTCCACACATGGTGACGAAACGTCTCGTTCTGCGGAGATGATTTGCCCGACTTGCCTCTGACCTTTCTGTGTTATTTATTATCTTATTTGACCCGTGTACCCTAATTAAGACAGTTTCGCGTTCCCAAAATTAAGTTTTGACGCTCTTTTCCCCAAAAAAACACAACGGTACATTTTTCCGTTACATTAAGATTACGTACACGCAAAACAATAAATTTTTAACCAATGTTAATTATTGTATTTTTACTTAATCTATATTTTATTTATAATATTTGTTTCTAAATCAAGTTTTTCCCCCTTGATGGTTTTGACCCTCATATCTCTATTAGAACGCTACTAAATAATTTTTTTTTAATTAAATTAAGTCAGCTGTATGGCCCTCTAACAGGCTCGCATATTCGATTATTGACCTTTTTAAATTAAACTATGTTATTATTTAAATGAAATTTAATAATTTATTTTTTGCTAAATTGTTCCTTATTTGTATCACCTTGAACATAAGAAGATCCATAATCAGACCATATTAAAAAATCCTGAAATTTCCAGTCTCTTGGATTTCACTGTTAAAAAAATAGGTCTTATGGTAGGTAGTAGGTATGTTATTTCTCTACTAGATCTAGAACTATAAAATTAAATTATTTATAAATTAAATTATACCCTGTTGGAACATGTTAGAGCATATTTTTATAGGTTTTAAAGTAAAAAAATATTAAACCAAACACTCAGGCTTTTGATGATCAGCAGTGCAGTTGTTTTATTTGACATGTACTGTATATTTACCTCATATGGTCATATATGTTTTAATCTCATTTTAATATATATACAATATGCGTTATGCGTGACACTAAATAAATTTCATTTCACTTCATGATTGGGTATGTCAAGGTGAGTTCTCTTCTCACTGGTCATTTCAAATCAATCATTTTCCATGAATCATAAAAAGTGCCTATTTAATGAACGTCAGAATACTCGTTCAGTGAAAATGAAATATATTTTGCCTCTTCATTAAAAGTAAAAAGAGGGTCTACGTTCTGTAATTTTTTCTGATCAGATTTAAAAATGAAGGCGCAATGAACGGTGAAAACTGACAAGCTTTAAGACGTCACAATATTTATTTTGATTATTATCTTCTAAAATATATTGTAATTCACACGACAATTGCACACATATTTCACGAACCGCACTACGTACTAGGACTGCCACCTTTTCAGAAGCTCAAAAAAGGGCATTATGAAAATAGAGTTTGAGACTGCCGTCCGTAAAAAAGTAGAAATAAATTGATAAAGCCTTTAAAACGAGTCTTACTGGTCATTTTGAGTAAATCATTTTTCATGATTCATTTTTATAAACCTGGCTTGTGTTCACATCGTGTCACAATATATGATCATTTTAAAACTGACCAACTACTAGTGTTTCATTTTTATAATGGAGCGCAAAATAAAGCTAGTACGCAGTGCAGTTCATGAAAAATGTGTGCAATTATCGCGTGAATTACAATGAATTTTAAGAGATAATAATCAAAATAAAATAAAACGTAGATGGTGAGTGTGTTATGTCGAAAACACGATGCAAGTGATACATTGTTAAAATAATTGGGGATTGAAGACACTGAGGCTTACAGGCATTCTTGTTCTCTATAAAAATCGTAAACCTTCTCTGTTTCTACATCGCGCCACTAAAATACCATTTTGCTGATCAACCACAAAAAATTACTATAACTTATTGCGACTTGTTAAAGGTTGTCAGTTCTTACTGTTAACTGCGCCTCCATATTTCAAATATGATCAGTAAAAATGACAGAAGACCATCTTTTCACTTTTAATGAAAAGGCAAAATATATTTCACTTTCACTGAACGAGTATTCTGACGTTCATTAAATAGTCACTTTTTATGATTCATGAAAAACTATTCATTCAAAATGCAGTGAGAACTACAACGTGCATTAATACCAGCAATGGTAAAATATTTACAATGGGTGGTTTACTTCATTTGTTATTTAGTTTTCTTAGAGTAAAGTGACTGATTCCATTCATTTTGTAGTGTTATGCTTGGGAAAGAGAATCGACATGTCCCCTAATTTGCACCTGTCAGCTTCAACACCTAACAGAAACTGCCATTTATCGATTTATGCAAAAAGACAAAACTAAACCTATCCCTGGTGAGACTGGATCAATGGAAAATAATGAGGTAAGAAATGTTACAAATATGTTTCTCCGAGCAGATGGCTTTAAAAGGGATGTACAAAATGTGATTAAAGTTTTATTAAGTTATCGTGTTTATGAAACAGCTTTTAAACTAAAATACTTCACATATTATTCCCTTCATTACTGAGCCAAAAGAACTTCGATTTGAACTATATGTGTTTAGCAACAAAAAGAGTAATTTTTCGTGGAATTTATCACTTTTTCTAATCACAACTACCTAGTTCACACAAAAACGTGAGCACCTCTAAACAGAGACTCATCTTTTATTTTCTTCTGTTAAACTAATATAAAATTAAGATTCCTTCAACATTTTGCTTTATTATTAATCTCATTTACCATTAACGCGCGCTAGGGGTGGTGAGGTGTAAAAAAAATTGAGTTTACAATTTTTTTTCAGAAGGTACTCACTTATAATATAAAAAATCCATAATAATATGTCACAGTGATTTTTCATGATAGAGCGTAAAATTCAAAGTACGAATTACTTAGAAAAGGAAATTAAATACAACTTGTCCCAAATTATTTAACTAGTGACATTTTTCCTGCCGAACAGATAAAAACACAATAAACATGACATAAGATTTTGTTAAAATGAATGAAGTAAATTATTATGTTATGTAATAATTCGTATTTTGTATATTCTGCATTTTTTTTATATGAAATTCTTATTTGCTAATAATAATATAATAATTTGTTGTTGTTGAAACAGTCAAGTTTTTAACGTATTTTTAAAAACTCCATTAGATCAAAAATTAGACATTTTCACTTTTCAATGAATCACGATAACTTCGCCACTAGTTGAAATATTTAAAGACTGCACTGTATAAGGAAATGAACGTTTCATTTTAATTTTTTTCACACTCTGTATCTTGGAAGTTAAGCTACCGAAGTATATTCATATGAAATGTGCCTATTTTTGGAATGGCTATACGTGGTTTGGAACACTTATTTACTGACACCCATTTCAATGATATGCAAACTTTTAAACGCTCCTTATTTAAAAACTTAAAGCGTCGTATATTACAGACAAAAATGTTTGTCTTGCCTTAAATACAAAATTAAAGGATTCATTTTTTTCCAAAATTTAAATGACCATAAATTTAAGAGCAAGTCAAAAGCTAGTATAATATTGTAGAACTGGTTCCTAGTAGAATACCTGAGGATGATCAGTATTGGCCGAAATTTAGTCCAATTCACTCTTACATTGGCCGCAACTTGGTGTAATTCCCTGAAGATGTCAGGAATTAGTCGAAAACTTGTGTATTTCTCTGAAGATGTCTTACATTAGCCAAAATCTGTTCAAAATCCTTGAATATATTTTACGCTCGATTTTACGTTAGCTGAAACTCTCCTATAGATGTCTAAAATTAGTCGAAACTTGTATATTCCCTGAAGATGAACAGTATTGACCGAAACTATTTCCCTGTCTTACATTACTAAAACTTAAACTTAACCAAACGAACCCAAACTTACCGCAAATCCCTAAATATTTCTCATTTTAGTCAAAACCAGTTCAAAATCCCCGAAGATGTTATTATTAGATGAAATTTTATCTAAATCTAGGAAAAGGTCTTACTTTAGCCAAAATCAGTTCAAAATCTCTGCAGATGTCTTACATTAGCCGAAATTTGGTCTAAATCATGAAATGTTCAATATTAGTTGAAAAGTTATCAAAAGCCATGAAGATGACCGAAATTAGTCGAAAACTTGTCCATTTCCCAGCCGAAACTTGGTCTAAGTCCTGAAGATGTCCAGAATTAGTCCAAACCATGTATAAATCCCTGAAGATGCTCAGTATGGAGTAAAACTTGGTCAAATGACTAACCTAAATGCAGTTGCCCGTGTAGATGCAAAATGACAGGTGACAGATCACATAACATTAGAGCAGCCAACTTGACGGAAAATTGACCAGTGACCAATGCCACATTGCCAAATGACGAATATTGATAGATGACAGATGACATAACCTAAAAATAGAATAGCCCACAGGGCTCTAAATTTTAATTCTTTTACTAGTCTTTTGAATATATCTTATACATTTTTTGAGGTACTTGATTCAAATTTGGTATACACTATAAGTAATCACTATTAAGCAATAATACCTTCAAGAACAATTTACAGGTGTCTTTTTTTTGGATCACGGATCATTTGAGCTTCCCGCATTTTTCATCAACTTTTGCTAATAAAGAATATCCATTTTCCCATGATTTTCTCCAATACCTTCTAAACAATACAAAATATCAAAAAAATGCAAGATACAAAAGTTAAAAAAAAAACACAGAATGAGCAATATGTTTAAAATAAAAATAGCCAGTGGCGGTCAAATATAAGGTTCGCGCGGCCTAGAGGAACCGTGGCCCAACAAAAAGTAACAATCTGTACCTTTTTTAAAGTATTATTATTGCCTCATAAAGATTATTTATCGTATGCTGTGTACTAAATTTGAATTGAATATCCCAAAAAATATACAAGGATTATTTAAACACTAAAATAAAAATTAAATTTTAACCTGTATTTTAAGATTTAAGATACTAGAACCACCTCCTTCAATATTGACACGGCATTTAGGAACACCCTGTTTAGCGTAAATTTAAAAGAAACAATAATAACAATCTTATATTAGCTCTTTAATAGTACATTATGCAATGAGCATTTATTTAATGACAGCTATCGTTACGTATTCCCCTTGAGTTCTGGCAAAAACAAAACTTTTACTATTTTACAATAATACTCTCTTTATTCCTTATCACTGTATATAGTTAAACACACTATCCTACTCTTATAACTTTACAACTAATAGATCTTTGCAATCCAGCACTCAATGATCAACTAACGGCAACACGCGATTTGCGCACTATTTACATCCAGTCAAACATATATCGGGAATATTCCGAAACCTCACCATCTCTATTTTCTCGGCTTTGGCCGCACTATATGTCAGGAAAATAACAGAGCTCTTAGGAATGTTCTCGGTAGGCGATGATTCATGCGGAAATAACGTAGACCCGGCAAATCAATTTTATGGGGTAGCCCAATGGTCGCGAGCCGAAACACTATTAAGACGTAATTCTTATATTACGACTCGAGCCGTAGGCGAGTGTCGTAATGAATGCGAGTGCCTTAACAGCCATTAAATGAGTTGCATACACTATTTGTAATGACCAGTCATAATAATGAAAAATCCACTAAGTAAATAGTAACTATGAATTGTCAAAATTGATAAATTTTAAACGTCATGGTCATGACAATCCTTGATATTGCCCCGAATATTGCTGTGATTCGATTTGTTAAAAACTCGTATCTTAATGAAAAATCTATATCATAATGAATCTCAGTAAAGTACAGGTCTAATAAATCAATCAAAGTATAGAAGTGAATAAATATAGTAATTATCTGAGGTATCAGTAATTTTTGTCCTGGCCACTCCCTTTATTTTATCTTGCCTTTATTACTTAGTTGTTTTTACACAATCGCCCTAATATCTTTTATGTCATGATGGCAGCTGCAATATAATTTGTCGAATTAGTTAATAATGATTGTTAGCATAATATCTACTCTGAATACAAAAATTATTTTATTTTCAGGTAGTCTACGACGAAACATTAGATACCATAAACCTTTTAGAGGGTCATCCAAATATAATTGTTAGATCGGCCACCTGCATCTTGCAAACTGAAACAGACCCTATGGAGCTAATAGACTCTTTATCTTCTAACATCGAAAGCCTCACCTTCATTCAAGCTTATCAATCAGGAAATAAAACAATCAAGTTCAGCTGGTTAAGTAAATTCGAGAAACTTATAAGCCTTGAACTCATAGGCCCTACTATTTTTCGTAAAGAAGTCACAAACCACCTGCTATGTCATATAGATTATGCTTTAGAAACCCTAAACTATTTGAACTTAGAAAGAGTACTGGTACAAAACTCCAAGGAACAAATACAGTCATTTTTGGCAGTGATGAAAGAAAGCGAAAACATCACCTTCGAGTATGTTCAAAAAGTCGACGGAAACGTTCACCCCTTAACGCTAATCCAGAAAAGTTCATCAAATGAAGACATTGTATCCTACGATGTTTTCAAAGAACAAAGAAAAAACAACGGAGAAATACCGCTATTCATCGGCTTCAAAAGACTCTTACTATTAAGAATATCAAACTGCGAGCTCAATAACATTCACTGGGAAATATTTGATGGTCTCAACGAATTACAGTATCTCATTTTAGAAAGAAACAACTTAACTTTCATCCCTGCATTTGCTTTTTACGGTACCCCCAGCATAAAAAGTCTCTCGCTATCTCATAATAAGCTTCTGGACATTGAAATTACCGATTTAGCTGGATTGCTACAACTAGAATTCTTGGATCTAACCTACAATAATTTCACTCAGCTATCCGAACTGTCGTTCCCTCCTTTCCCTAAGCTGAAGCTAGCCAACTTTGCCAATAACCCAATTAGTATAATATTTCCAAATACCTTTGAAGTCATGAACACTACTGACTCTCTTATAATAGGCAGTGAAGACATGCCTTTGACATTGTTGCCCAACTCATTTGCTGGCTTGCACATGCTAAAAACTTTGACTGTGAACAACGTAAATGTGTACATGCTTAAAAGAGATTTTTTTGTAGGCATGCCTCAGTTAACACAAATGTGTTTAACCGGGAATATAAGCAAAATTGAATTTGATGCCTTCCAAGAAGTTGGTAACATGGAAACTCTTATTTTGAATAACTGCAAAATAAACAACATATCTATGGATGGATTTTTGGGACTTAAAAAAGTACGACACTTAGACCTTTCCAAAAACGAGCTCGAATATCTTCCAACAGGAGTATTTGATGACTTAGAGAATATTCGAGAGCTCTACCTCAACGGAAACAAATTTAGAACCCTCCCAAGAGACATATTTACGAAAATACACCCAAAACTTTTGAGAATGAACGATAACCCGTGGCATTGTACTTGTGAAATGAGTGAATGGAAACCTATTATAGCCAGCAGAATAAAGCAAAAATCATTAAAAACCTGCGACTTTGTTCACGACAAGGGTATAGGGTGTGCTAACATGGAAAATAGGTTTGAATACAAATATATTTATGACGCAAGAGTGTCTCCTAAGTGTGCAGAGCCAGAACAATATAAAAACTGGAGTGTTTTCCACGCTATGAGGAAAATCTTGAAATGTCCGGACTACAAACCGAAAGTAAGAAAGTACATTAGCTATAAAAATAGCACTGACAAGCTCAATTCCAGCAACAGTACTAGTGGTGTTCAAATCACAACTCCAGCATCAAAAATTTCCAAAATACAAAATCAAAAACTAAGGGCCAAGCTAAGGAAAAAAAAATATATGAACTACAAATTGAAAAAACAAGCTCTTTTAACAAACACAATTAACGTTAACGAATTTGGCTCAGAAAATATCATGAACTCAAACGATTTGGAGAATGATTTAAAAAGCATAAAAACTCAATTATAAGATTCAAATTACATTACTTACTAAGCAATCAACTAAATAATAAAAGGCACAGATAATTATTCTCTTGTAAATCTTGAATAATTAGATCAGTACCCAAGTTTAGATTTTATATAATAACAACTTCACGAACATTTTAGATTTTAAATGAACTGTAAAAACATAAGTTGTAATTATTTATATTTAAGTAATAATTTATTTTAAAGACATTAAAAAGTAACAAAATAAATATCAAACTTGTTTTTATTGACAAATATTAGAGTGTAAAGCATTTTACATCTGTAGTACTTGGAATTTATATAGCTGGGTATTTTAACTAAAATGTGAAAAAATGTAGGCTCCTTTTTCAAACTGCTAAAATTGACTTTTCATTCAACATAGTTTTCTCAAGTTTGCTAAAGACACATCTGCTTAAAAATGCAAAAAAAAATATTAAATTTATAGGTAAAAGCGAGGGTAAAAGTTTTCTTTAGAAACCATATTATTTCTCATGAGACGTAGAATTATCACAGTCTGGTAAATTTACAAAGACTTACTATCAAAATAATAAGATCAGTAACAACACCTTAAACTAAAAAAAAACCTCTTTGTCTCTACAAGTTTTAAGAAATTACCTACGAGAGTTCTTCATATAAATAAAGAAAGACGTTCTTCATCACTTTTAAGAATAAATCGACAAAATGATGAAAAGTTACCTCATAAAAACTATAAAAAATTTCAATTCAGTGCCCATCAATCCATATAGTTATTGGGTTTGCATGAAAAATATTGTATATCCTACATATTTTCAACATATTTAGATCAAAATACCTAGATATTCTAATTTACAAAGATAAAGTAATATAAAAACGGAAATTAAGATATCATCGAAAAAGGCATACTATTACGATAAAATATCCTAAAAAATTGAATGAAAAAAAACGCAAAAGATAAAACGAAGAACGTATGAAGAACCAAAAGAAATAAAAGGTTATAAAAATACAAGTAAAAATTTTAATGCTTTAGCAAAAAGTGTATAGTTTCGAAGAAAAAAAAATGCAAAACTGTTTTTACTTGCTGTGCTTGTGAGTGTTAATATAGCAGTTCATTAGATGAATAATGGTAATAGATTGTTGGGATGTGTTATGTTGATTATGTCTCACAAGCTGCTGCCTTCTACTACTTCTGAATTCGCGAATGTTGGTCCAAAGACTCTAGCGACTCCACTCCAATATTCAAAGATTGGTCTGCAAATCATGCAGATATTTGTTGTCATAAAGGATGTTAATGCTCTGCTCTTCCTTACATGCTTTGGCCGTAAACTATTAGCATTGAAAGGAGAATAATTATTCCAAGATACTTGTAAAATTTACTTGGTTTTATGAAAGATTTGCTGCAGATCAGAAATAATTGTGACAAAAAATACAAAAACTATTATATTTTAAATGTTGGTCATTTAATCAAAATCTTCCCTTTGCATACAGGAGTATTGCATCTGAGATATGGATCTTAGCACAGATCTACTCTTTAAAATTAAAAAGCAGTACCATGAACAAATTAAAGCATTGGCTCGCCCAACGACGTCTAACCCGGTAAAAATTCGTTGGGCTCGCCTATGACCGGTAACTATACATGACTTGGGAAAAGAAGTTATAAAGAAACTCTAAACGAACAGACTGAACAGAGGTTTTTAACCATTTTCAATCCCCAATGGCATTTTATTACATTATATGCATGCAATAGGTGGAAAGATTTAAGTTAAAATGGCACAAGGGATACAAAATTCCTGCAATAGATGCAACAGTGGCATATCAAGCAAGTGTGACACCCGGGATGGTCATTGAGGGGATATTGGATCAAAGAAAGAGCAAAAAAATAGCGCTCCATGCAGACGAAAATTTTATGGGGCATTCGCCATTTTCTCAAAAAACTTACTTCTCGACTTGCTTTTTTATTGATATTCTTGGTTTGTTGAACGGGAAAAATTTTAAAAACACAATTATGTGAATAACAGTGAAGTTGAAAATTGTCATAAATAATCATGACTCGATAATTACCTAATATAGTACAGGATGATCTATTTTAAAATCGTTTACTCTGAAATATACATGTACCTACAAGGCATGCATTTATAATAGTTTTGATAATCTCTCTTATTAGTACAAGTAAAAGAATATGGTTTTCGCGACACTGCCTCTTTTTCAGAAATGAAGATTACTACAAACAGAACTTTTATAGCCCTTTGACATACAGGGTGCAACTGACATGTTTCAGCATTCACATTGCACAGAAGCGGTATTTAATCCAAAGCCCAATTAAAATATTTGTTGTTTGTTCTTTTAATGTTAGGCTATTGAGTATTGGGGAAGAAATAAGTATAAGCTCTTTAATCATGGCTTTCAGATAAATTTTTAAATTTGCACTGATCCTCGAAATACAAAGTAAATGATTGCATATCATATTAATTTCATAATAATTAAGTGTGATAAAAACTTCGATAAAATCAATTCACAGTAGGTATCTGCTTTACCTGCAATAATAGCAATACGGTCTGCGATATCACCAATACTCTATGCAGTACTTAGGTCCTCTAAAACAACCATGCATATTTTACAGCTTTGGTAATCCCTTCATTAGGGTGTTTGATAAATACCATTAAGGCTGCCCCGCTATAGCAAAGTTTTGCTTGCAGTTTTATTGTTTTATTATATATTTTCAGAGTTTTAACCTTTGAACATTGTCATCCCAAAATTAATGTTAATTATCTGTGTACTTGTTTATCACCTACATGTATATAAGATCTTGACTTTGTGACATTAACAGATAGTTATTTAATTGTCTCTAAATCTTACCTCTTAGTAATGTTGCTCCAGCCCCTCGACATATAGCTGGGATGCCTCCTTGCTTATATAACTTTTTAATGACATCTAAGGGCCCATCAAATTGCTTAACTCCTCTTTTGCTTTCCTGAACCTGTAACAGGCATTTGATTCTCTCTCCCGGGGCCATAATAGTAGTGGTGAAAACACCCGAGAAAGCTCCTGCTGTGAAATATTGTAAATAGGTGTGTTGAGAGCTGTCGGCAGGACAGAAAAGTTGTTTGCCTACACCATATCCCATAAACGAAATTGCAAATATTGGGGAAACACCCGCCAATGGTGCTCCCATTCCTTTGTAGAGACCCAGTGGACCCTCGTATCTTACAGTTTTTTTAAAACAGTCTAATGTACTTGTATAATGGGGTAATTGACCAGGTTTTGGTAACGGCATTGTTTGTAATCTCACCTACAAATTACATCTTAAAAACACTTTACATTTTCACATAGCATAGTTAAAGAAATAACGTCCTATCTTATGATAAATAATGACTAATAATCTGGCTAATAATGAAAACAGTACATTTCTATTAAAATTATAATACTTTTTAGAGGCTGACTAGCGGCAAAGTAATTAGTAGTACCTTTTTAGACATCAAACTTACTTTAATAGTATCTAGTGGATGGCCAATCAATATGGTGCAAATACCCCCAAAACCCCCACACACAAAATAATCTATTGGACTCATGTCACCCATTTTAATCCTCAATTTTTTTGAAAATTTTAAATCAAATGTTGAGGAAAGGAAAACATGACATAACCTACAAAGAGAGAAGTTGTCAAAACTCAAATTTACTATTCCGTAAAGCCGGTCTCAGTTAAGTTGTGGCAACACCGGTATTTAATGCAGCATGTTAATTGTCAACTAGACTACCGATCAGTGTCGCCAACCATAAATCAGAAAAATCCGTAACAAAGTCCTCAAAATTTCCGTGTCCCTGAAATGTAGCTTAAAAAAGGTTACTGTAAACGTAAAATCAATTGTATATCGAAGAGTTAAGCTGTTGGAAGAAAGATGGCACTGAGTTGAAATGTTCAACTAGAAAATAAATAGAATATGACGTCATACATGCATTACTCCGGATTTTTCATGATGGTAATTAAGATAAAATAATTCAATAGTTGCTTACCAGCTTACGACGCTGAAAATGAGAAGCAGAGAAAGTTTTATTTAATCCATTTATCCGAAACAAGCATAAAATAATTCTTCTTTTTACAAATAATCAACTTAAGATAACTCAAAGACAATGCCGAATCCGTCTTCATAATTTTTTAACATAGATTTGACTGGCTTAAATAGGGCACAATATATTTTTTTACCACCTATGAAGCCAGCAGACTTCAATTAACGGTAATAGTGATTAAACAATTTCTTTGTTTTGATTAGATTCATATGTTAAAATTATGGACGCGGTCAGAACAAATTTCAGGGGGGGGGGGGTGGGGGGTGTAACAAAAATAACGTGTAGATAGTTTTTCTAAATTTTAATGAATTTGAAATGTATTTTTGTACTATGCATTATTTTAATACTTCAGGCAACTGCCCCCTCCTACCGACGCGCATAAGCATTGAGCGTTTGACCCAAAGCCCAAAATTGTCAGTGGTCAATATTTTGAAATTCCGATTTATCAATGCATCTTTGAAACTAAAGAGACTAGTTAATTGGCACATCTATTGTTTGGATTGAATAATATCTATATGAAATATCGATTAAAATTAAGCGAATTATATTAAAATGGACATATGACACATAAATATAATAACGGCAAATCATCTGTAAAAAATCCGTGTTTTCATTGCACGGAACCCAATAAAATCCGTGTCCGTGTTCTAGTTTCAAAAATCCGTGAAAACACGGAAGTTTCCGTGTCGTTGGCAACACTGCTACCGATATTAAAATCAGAAACCAGTGTTGCCAACCTGCTCCTGCATCTCTCCGCTCCCACAGTTTATACCGTAAAACCAAAGATTGTAAAGAGAGGACAGTAAGACAGAGCAATCAAATTAGAGAGGGATAGATGAGAACTCCGACTTAAAGGGCGCCTCGTATGATATCGGCTTATATCGGACACATTCGTCAAGCAAGGACGATCAGCCAACACAGTGGGTTAAATATATGTCGTAAAGATCAAGTTTAGATTTATTAGGGAGACGTTTGGTTTAGTTTTTAAATTCATATTGTGTAATTGAAATTACGTGTGTAAACTTTAATTATGATATGTAACAAAATTCATTTAATAGAATCTTTTAACAATCACTCGGTAAAATTTTGCTTACCTACAATACATGCATTTTTCATGACTTTTCTCAAAAAATCCTCGGATTTCTGATAAAACATTAATTTTTTTAATTTTATTACTAAATATTCAGAAAATTCTACTCTAATAATTAAGCTTCACACTCACTTTCGCGAATTTCGCCTTTTTTGACATAAACTGTCATTTTCAGCTCTAAAATTATTCGTGGCAAAAATTTAATTTTTTTTACGAATTCTACCATAATTGTGAATTAACCTCAAATTTCTTGACTGCTTTGCTATATTTATTTGTTTATTCTTTTCAGGCATTGGGTGCATAAGTTAAATTGTAGAATAGATACTTTGACCATTGGATAATAATATTAATTATATTTTTTTTTCGGTGGAGATATTATTATTTTATGTTCCGTTTGCGTCCTTTTGGTAATTATCCTAGAACTACTAAATACCCACCAGCTAAGTGACACCAGAAAAGAAAACTTCCGGTTAGAAATATATTTTTATAATGCGATTTTTGCAATTTAGTTGCAGAAATGAGTTTAATTGAGCCCATTCTAGACTTAAAAATATATTACTAACCTGCTTATATCTTCCGGTACTTGGACCTAACACCTAACCTATAAAACCTATTCCACTAAAAGCATAAATTCGCAAAAAAGTTAACCATATGGACTTTTTAGCAAATATTCGCCGACGAAATTTCGCGTCAATGAGTATGGACCAAAACTTATATTCGCCCGAAAAATCAACAACTGTCAAAAAAGGCGAAATTTGCGGAAGTGAATATGAAGCCTTAAAGTGAGATTCGAATAGAATTTACTTTTTCGTTAGTTTATCTACGTAGGTACTAAGAGTTTATCCCCTCTATGTTTTTAATGAAACTTTCCTTTAAAACAATCGAAAAATATTGATTACACCTTTTTAATTTAAACTGAAGAAAATTCTTATTTGATTGAAAGCATTTAGACGTCCTGAATAAATTTTAATAAAAATTCGCCGGAAACATTAAGAAACTGAATTTTATCACATTTTTTAATAAAATGCATAAGTTTAAACAAATGCAGAGAATTTGAATTAAAATCACTCGATATAAAATTTTATCCTAACAGAAAGTATTAGATATTTAGTAAATTTTGTCCTCATTTTCGTTATTTCGATTCACTGTGATGAAATCGATTATTCGCCATCTTGTTTGATTTGACGTCAACATCGCCCGCCTTGATAAAAAGTTACATCCGGCAACGACGCGATATCTCCAAGTTAAAAGGGACGAGGTCATTGAAACGGCTGACGGAAGATCAAAGGAAATTCGCCGGCTGTCTTCTCTTTACATTATTATATACTCTTTGGTAAAACCAATGTCTTTATAAGAAAAAACAATGGTAAAACTATCAACTGATGCAGATAAATTGATATGGTTTCTGAAAAGTTGGCTTTAATTCCAACGTCAACGAAAATGCTAAAATTGCTTTATTTCGACTGTTACTAATGTTTTTTTTTTAAATTCCGCTACAAACGGTCTTGCCGCCGCTACAAGGACTGAAAACCCGCTACAGTTGACAACACTGATTTAAAACACTATAACGTAAAAAAATTGCCGCAATAGTTATTTATGTAACAAGCGTGTAAAGTGACCTTTTTTTGAATGGGAATATTGTCGCATTCGCCTACGGCTCATTCATTCCCATGAATGAAAAAATGGGTACTTTACACATGAGTAGCATATAAATTTGCTTCTACTACCAAAAAATATATGAGAAATAAAATATTATTAAATTATTTTAAACACTAGTGCGTGAAATACTTTTTTTACGCACTGCTCTAAATGTCAGATTTACTTTACGCACTGATGCGCAAAATAACTCATTTTATACACTGCGCAATAAAAAAAGCCTTTTTACGAATCTTAGAGGGTGCGTAACGTGAGTATTTTACCAATGGTAGTAGAAAATAGTTATTTATGCAACAAGTGTGTAAAGTGACCCTTTTTTTATTAATGGGAATATTGTCGCATGAGCCGTAGGCGAATGCGACAATCCCATGAATAAAAAAAGGGTACATTACACATCAGTAGCATACGAAATTTTTTCTACTACTGAAAAATATATGAAAAAACAAAAATATTATTAAATTACTTTACGCACTGCCCTAAATGTCAAAAATATGTCAGATTTACTTTACGCACTAGTGCGTAAAATAACTTATTTTACGCACTGCACACTAAAAATGCCAATTTTACGAACCTTAGAGAGTGCGTAAAGTGAGTCTTTACGCACGGTAGTAGAAAAAATTATTTAAATATATTTTTATCAAATGGGTGAAATTGCGTAACTAAGAAAGGACTAATAGGCAAAGATGAAAAAACAAAAATAATAAATTTCTATTTATTAGAAAATTTTAACAATGTGATCCACGGATTTGGCAAAATATGATGTATAAGGGTAGCAATAAACGAAATCGCTACCAATAAATTAATAATGCAAAATAAAAGATGTAATTCTATGTGCTGCAAATATTAAAATATATTACAAGAGGAGCCATTTTACATTTCACTGGGTAATCCTAATGTATTTACAGTTTCAATAATACATAATAAATAAAAAGGTAAGATGTGTCCTTTACTGACCACAAAGTTAAGCAAAATATTAAAATAAAATAAAGTGAAATACAAATAAAAATTGTGTTACTATGTATATAACTATTTGCATACAAACTCCTCCTCCAGTAATATTTACAATTATGTATGAATCAAAAGCTAATAAAACTCAATGATTAGCCAATCTATACACATACTCGTTATTAATATTGCCTCATTTCAAAAACGTTTGAATGGTAAAGAAACTCTTATAGTAATTGATTCCAATGTTCTGCACAGTTGCGAATAAAGAGTACGACCAAACAGAAAAAAGGCGCTATGCGCTATCACTTCAACCACATCTTTATTCTCCAGTCGATGGTATCAGGCCATTTTATTTACAATTGATGAGTGCAACGTACTTAACTGATTTGCCCATCTATCTAAAGCATTATACCTAAAAGAAATACATAATTGATTATTTCATTATTATTCTTATATAAGATTTAATGAAGTTACAATTTCACATAATAAATTTCCGAACCAACTCTAATTACTAATAGCAGTGCCTAGATCATGCGTATGTAAACTTTAATAATCCATTTTTATGTGAAGTAAAACCAACAGCTTTATCCGAGGCTTTATCTGATCATGAGGGACAGGTTCTAAAGGTCTTCGAGCTGGTGCATACGAGGAACTCACAACAAGTCGTGGAAATGAGAGTGTACTCCGAGGCAAAAATGATAAGTTTTGGAGAGCTACCTGAGCACGAGACATGATATGATGTGTACAACTCCTCAGAGGTTAACGTGGGGTATAATAATTTTATATATATTTTTCTAGAAGCCATAAACTTAATATTTCCCAATAAAAAATTTAAAAATCAAAGGGAAAAAAGCAGATCTTGGATCACAAGTGGTATAAAAGCTTCTTCAAAGACAAAAAAATATTTATATAAACAACTCTAGATCTGATCTACTGAAGTATAAAAAAAATATGTTTCTATCTATAAAAAAGTTATTACACAAGCAAAAAGAAATTACTTAAAGGATTACATAGCCCACTCAAAAAAATCATCTCAAGCTATGTGGAATGTTGTAAAGCAATGTACAGGGCATTTTACAAAAAACAAACAGTCAGTTATTGAAAGTGTAAAGCAGGGGAATAACAAGAGTAATTTAGAGATTTTGAATAATATAAATGATTATTACATAACAGCATGTCCTAGCTATCAAATAAACTATGATATTGCTCTAAAACATGTAAAAACCACTTCAAAAAAATTATTTTTATATCCAACCTCACCTAATGAAATAATTTCAATTATTTTCAATTATAAAAAATTAAAAATCTGTAGGGCAAGATGAGATTCCTATATCTGTAATAAAATCAATACGTACGGAAATAGCAAGCCCACTTAGGTTCTTAATTAATCTTAGTTTATAATCTGGAACCTTCCCTAGTGACTGAAAAGTTGCTAAAATAAAACTCATTTACAAGAAAGGAGATTCAAGACCTATTGCTCTGTTAAACAATTTTAGTAAAGTGTAATAAAAAATCAACTATTAGGGCAATATATCAAGCTTTGTATAAAATTTTAAACTCTCTAAACAATGGTTGTGAAACAGTGGCATTGTGCCTTGACCTGTCGAGAGCATTCGACACTGTCGACCACACTTTGCTGCTGAAAAAATTAGAAAGGTATGAGGTAAAGGGGGTGCCTCTACGGCTTCTTGAATCATATGTGACTGGTCGCAAACAGTATGTGGCTGATGCTGGACATGAGTCGCACATAAGGATGGTTCGCCGGGGGGTTCCACAGGGTTCCATACTGGGTCATCTCTTTTACATTATCTACACAAATGAGCTGCCAGACATTGTGAATAATGCCATTCAATTTGCGGATGATGTAAATTTAACTCTGTCAGAGGAAAACAATGCAATCATGACTCACAACATTTTTAGCACCCTCTCACTGCTCGAAGTTTGGTTTACCAACAATAACTTATTGCTAAATGTTGATAAAACTCAATTGATAAAATTTAACTACAAGAAAAATCAGTGTTCAACAACTTATAAATTTAACGACAAAGAAATTAAAACTAGAAACTCTAGATTGTGTAACTTTTCTAGGAATTAAGGTAGACAATAGGCTGGATTGGGCGCATCATATCAATTCTCTAGCAAATAAAATAGCTTCCTACTGCTATGCACTAAAAATAATATCCACTCATGTCAATAACGAAACCGCAAAAATTCTCGGCTAAAATATGGAGTTATCTTCTGGGGCGATGCTTGGACGCAGGTAGAATATTTGTCATTCAAAAACGTTCCATCAGAAATATATATAACCTTAAGTTTACAGGAACTTGTAAGCAAAAATGTAAAGATAGTAAAATTTTAACACTGCGCTGACGGCAGTGTTAAAATTTAGCACTTCTGGAGGCTCTACTTTTTGTTAAGGAAAATCCTGATCTCTTCCTAGAATGTAACAGAGAACATTCTCATAATACAAGAAATAAACTTAATTTAAAAAATGTTAAGTGCAATTTTAGTTTCATTCAAAGAAAATTTCAATTTAATCTTATAAATTTTTTTAATAAACTACCTTTAGAGGTACGTTCTCTGGAAAACAAACAATTTAAAAAAATACTGAAAACTATACTTTTGGAAAAATGTTATTACTATACTGACGAATATTTGGAAGATAGGACTTTTCTAGGTATGAGCGGCTCAAATTTAATATAGGATTCATCCATGTGTGTATGTAAATTTTGTATGTATGTATGTATGTATGTGATATGTATGTTTTGCTGTTAGACTTAGTATTGTTAGGTACTTATTTTAACTATTTTCCATTAATCTTCTGATTGATTACCTGATTTTATCTTAATCTTAATTTTAATTTTTAACTCACTCCTTTTATCTTTCTTTTCATCCTTTATTAATGTAGTCAGTACTTATACGATAGTTTCTTTGACATGTCCTACACCCTTTTTATGGGTTATTACAATGTAGTTAGTTGCACTTTCTGTCAACTTGTAATTTTGTGGACAAATAAAGATTTTGATTGATTGATATACTGAATACTTAATAAAATATTTTTTAAGATTCACAGTGTGGCCAGAAAGTCTGGAAGCACGAATATAAAAAACTGGATATTTCTGCAAATAACACTTCAATCAAATTTGTCTCTTTTGTTGGAATACACCTCATTTCCCAAAATATCAGAATACCTGCTAAAATGTAAGGCATTTTTCATATTATGGTATTCCCGCATACTGCATAGCTAAAATAAAAAATGCCTAAAATTTTACAAGATATTCGAATATTTAGAAAAAAAATCATGCGCGCAGTTCACACGCGGTAGAAGTGAAACCTTCATGAAACTAAACTAAGCGGTCACCCATCCAAGCAGCAACCACGCTCGACGTTGCTTAACTTCAGTGATCGGACGAGAACTACGTTTTACTTTTTTAGTGTCCGCTTTTTCGTTTGCGTTTCATCAAGTCCCAAATCTCCTCCAACGGTGCTAAAGAAGTTTTCACTTCCAAAAAAAATCATGTGTTCAGTTCTCACGCGGTAGAAGTGAAACCTTCATAAAACTAAACTGAGCGGTCACACATCCAAGTATTAACCACGCCCGACGTTCCTTAACTTCAGTAATCGGACGAGAACTACTTTTTACTTTTTTTAGTGTCGCGTTTTCGTTTCTGTTTCATCACAACCACAAAAACTAGTTATTTCTTTTAAAAAAATCATGTGTGCAGTTCACACGCGGTAGAAGTGCAACCTTCACAAAACTAAACTGAGCGTGCGCCCGACGTGGCTTAACATGAGTGATCGGACCAGAACTACTTTTTACTTTTGCAGTGCCGTTTCACCCAAATCACACCCAACCATGAAAGAAGTTTTATCTTCAAAAGAAGAAAGTTGGCACATGCCCTGATTTTTTTAATTATCCTGCATATTTTAAAATAATTTTAAATGATATAGAACGCAACGTAGTGATTCAGCGGGCACGGGGGTTCCGACTTAATCGCACGAACGTGCTAAGGCGGACCTCAGCTGTGGTGGAGTTGAGGTAAGGTTAAGAAAAAGACGGAATAAATCGAAACTGGCCGGTGAAGCGACCACTTCCTCAGACGACGTTAGCGATTAAGGCGCCGTCAACAATGTCTTGTTAAAAAGTTCCTAGGGCTCCACTAATGGTGCAAAAGTAGCAAGCGCTAGTGTAAAGTATTTCCACACATTTTACCACACTGTTGTTCCATTAATGAGCAGGCATCTTATAAATTTCATAATTATGTAGTCTACTTAGTTTATACTTCAGACACAGCTTATACCGTCCCGAATCAGTTATTTAACTCTACGTCGGCTCCTTTGATGTCGATGAAGCCAGATTTGACTTTTTCATGCTTTCCTCACTTTTCGCGCATGCCCTTCATACATTAAAAATGTTAGGTTTTAATGGCCAGCTGGAACTCAACAGAGACGGACTGGATTTAATTTAGTTTACATTTTTAGTAAATTAAATTAAACATGATATGTAAGTGAAATTGATAAAAAAAGATATCTGGTAAACGTGATCGAGAATGATCGGTCATTTATACATAACCATGAATATGGTGTTTATAAGTGTAAATAAATATATAAATATTTTGATATGAACATAGAATATCAATTTTCCGTGCCGTGGATCCTTATTTTGCGCTCTAGCGCTAACATGGAAAAGAAAGTTCTCACTTTTTTCGTCAAGCGTGCTATGAATGGTCATGGAAACCGAAGATAAATAAATGACCGTGCGTTTGTTAGTTTCTTGCTGGCACTCCTGTTCTAATATGCCCGAAGCTCGAACATAATATGTCAAACTGATAGTCATTTGCAAATTTCAGAATAAGTATAGAGGAAAATGTGCATTTAATTTTAAAAAATGCGGCTGTAGAAAAAGTTCTGTGTGTTTTTCGAGCGCAAAGTAAGATTGCCATTTTCGAAAGATTACTACGGGCAGAAATTTTATCAAAAATATGATCGCGTCAAACCGCCATAATAAAGTGATATTTCGTCACTCGGAGCCATTTATATATTTGTAGGTATGTGACATTGTTCACTACTTATTTCTAATTAAATTTACATACAACCTTTGTAATATTAGTGTGACGGTTCTAAATTGGTTGCCTTTATTATGGGATGCTAAGAGGCTAGACAAAACTACAATTTATGTCTCAAGTTTAAAAAGTTAAACTTCCTGCAGAAGGGAGCCAAACAATTATCGACGTAGAATATTAATTTATCATGCAATGTGATAAGAATGAACTATACTTTAATCTCAATACTTAATGTAAACATCTACTTATAACCTTTCATCTTTCGGAAAACTAAAATATCCTGAAGCTGGATTGGCTTTCTTGTACCCTTTGCAGACAAACAACGTACGACCATGGTTAACAATGAAAACACTTTAATGATTAAATGTCCAAAAAACACACTTAAATAAATAAATAATCGAGCACAAATAATAACACGCAAACAATCCAATCTAAGAACGTAACCTGCTGCTTCTTGTCAAAAAATCGAGAGTCCAACGCTGGGCGGTGTGTTCAGTTTCCAACTCAACCAGGTGCGGCATCCGTTTATATCTTTTCGATTCGTCAAACTGTCGTAATAGAAAAAGATAACACTACATTGGACACCAGACCGGTTCTGTTATTCATAAAAAAACGAAGTCGCCCTCATATAATTCGGCTCGTAGCAGACGCCCAGAATATGAGGAAAATGGTCCTATTGGTTGGATTTTATTGCTTCAAAACACGTGGAGAGTTAAATAACTGATTCGGTACGGTATAAGCTGTGCTTCAGATCTTTTAAACATACTTTATAATGTTATCCACAAATCACCTGTCTTATGTTCATTACTCATAACAGAGCAATATTTTCTTTTCGACTATGTTAAAGAATACATAAATTGATATTTACACTATTTTAAATGAATAATTATTAAGCAATAAAGCTCTTTAAAATGATTTATATTACTTTAAAATTGGGATGCCATTATGAATGTTCTAATGCATACAGAAAGTTGTATTTTAGATAAATGCATAGAAATTAAGGCTAGAAATACAACATACTTACCTAGCTGTATTAATAGTAGTTCTTTCCAAAAATAGGACTTGATTCACTTGATCGATTCGACCTTGAATTGTACTAAAAGATATATCATTTATTATTAATTACAATTTTCAGGTACTGATCAAGCATACTTACTTATCTAATATACAGGCAACAAGTAAACTTTCTACTTCTTGAACATCAATGTTGAGCTCAGTAGAGATAAAGGGAATCTGTATCCTTGTATATGGTTTGATTAGTTTTATTAATACTTGCGTTCTAATATTCCTCAACAAATCTGAAAAAGACATCACTGTGCAAATAGCTTTTTAAAAAGATTTACCAGGGATAGAAGAATTAGCTTAATATCAAAATTTAGGTATTTTCCATTAAAACAATTATACATTTTTATATTTTGACCTTAGGCTTTTTCTGTTTGGATTTGTCACTACTATCTGTGCAAAATTGTCAACTGAAGCATATCCTGCAAGCAGATAATTCAAAGTGATTCATGTATTACATTTATGTCAAACAAACACAAAGCAATATTACACAGGCGTCTGCATACAATAATAATAAAATCAATATGATCAGCAAACTTATATTTTCCGCCAAAGCCGGTCTAAAGCCCAGAAGAAAAACTAGGACTCGTCTGGTCTGGACGAGATTTACCCTGGACCCCTCCTTAAGGGTTACTAGGTTAGATCATGCCGTAAACCACGTGAAATGCAACGACTTTCGCAAGAGGTAGTGGATCAGGGGACACGGGAGTTCTGGCTTAATGACATGAACCGCGTGGTTGAAGTACCACTATAAAAATTTCCCCAGCGGCACATGGCGCGGCGTACCCCTTTGTATAAGGGGCGCCTAGCTGGTAATTGTCTTTCCCTCAAAGTTAAACCTTCCAGGCGACCAGCGCGAACATTGGCGATTTTAACATTGGGAAATAAATTGTAATTGTTAAAGTTTATAAGCTCATTTAAATCTAGTCTGTGTCCATTATGTACACAGACAGAAATGTAGAAAATAAAAGAAACACCAAAAAAATAAATTAGCCACATATATATGTCAATATGGTTTACAAAGTTCACTACGAATATTCATATTTCATATTTAAATATTCCTCAAGTTTAAAGCAAATGCCGGTATGCAAAAAGTATAATTTTAAAAATGATCACATAATATACTATGCAGTCTTTTATGTAAATGTAGCCCACTTAATGGTAAAAAACGACGATAAAATCTCAAAACTGCGCTTTCAAGGAAATGGTGAGTACGAGGAAAAAATCTCAATGAAGTTATTGTCGCACCAACCCCTCCAAATACTCCCCTCATCACTACTGAATAAATAAATCTCGGCATGTACCAAATATCTATAAAAAAGCATGGTTTGGAAAATTTCGAATGCACAAAAATAATTCAATGACATGTTAGATACCTACTCGAATAAATTAGAGCAAGTTGCTTTTGAAATTGAATTAAATGGTAGATAAAATTCTTCATATAATTTTAGGTACAATAAAAAAAATGGGGTCTAAACGAAGAGTGGCCAGATTAAAAGATGACGGGCACTTTTTGTACTGAAAACAGTGTTATTTAAGAGTATTAATTTTTGCTCCCGGTTTCTAATTTTTTTTTTAAATTGTTCCCCTTTTTTTCAACTTTTTTTTTTCGCCGAAAACCGCGTTTCTCTAACTTTTTATTATTATTTTTTTCTTTACTTCGTTTTATAATACTTTTATTAACTTTCTGAACATTATTTTTCCTTTTTTTAATTTTTATTTTCTTTTTTTGCTTTATAATAATTTTATTAACAATCCTTTGTTTTTTTTTTATTTCGTTTAATGATACTTTTATTAACTTTCAGAAATTTTTTTTACGTTTTTTTCAATTTTTTCCATTCTTTCAAAATTTTTTATTTTTTTTATATTGCATTTTTTTTCTTCCCATTTTTGCCATCCCCGACCTCGTAGCTGAACTCATTCGCGTTTTTTTCGCCGAAAACCGCGTTTCTCTTAACTTTTTTCTTCCTTTTAATTATTTTTTCTTATTTCGTCTTATAATACTTTTATTAACTTTCCAAAGAATTTAATTTTTTGCGTTTTTTTTAACTTTTGGATGCACGGGGGGGGGGGGGATATAATTCCCACCCCTCACTGATGCGAGGTCATCACTTGCGGGGTCATCACTTGTCAGATTTTCGATCCGAGGCTCCATTGCAGAGATACCGCCGCCAAAAAACTTTTTTTTCCAAAATCCCCCCTTAAATTAGAGCCCCGGTCTCCCCCATACGGTCAAAGGTAGCCCCCAATGAGGCGCACCTACCATAAAAATAAAGCCCGTAGCTCTTCCCGCTCGCCCGAAATTAATTAGTTGTTTTTTCTTCTCCCCTGCTGGCCGAATGGAGGGGGTTACAGGGTCCAATTTTCGCCCAGGATCCTTATTTTACACGGGCTACATGTCCTGAAAATTTCAACCCTGTAGCTATACCGGAACATGCTTAATTAAAATAGCCATTTCAACTTTGATGAGCGTTTCACTTTGATAAGCATTTCATTTTTTCTGATTTTACCCTCGCTAAAGAAGTTTCATATCAAAAATAGCAACAATCCCGGTCTGCCTTTGACTGAATGATTTACGGCCGCGACGAGCCCGGCTGACCCGTCGTTAGTTGATTAGTTTCTTTTTACCTTGCTGTTTGTGCCACATATTTTGCAGTTTTTTTACAATTTCCCAATGACATGCATAATGTATGTAAGTATACAGTTTACAAAGCAAATTGAAAGTTACATTAAAAAAGATTACTTTGAAAAATATATATAAAAAAAATCGAAAAAATCATGTTTTTTTTTGATAAAAAACATTGATTTTTAATTTTTTTGACAGAATCACGATTTATTTGAACTCTGATTCAAAATAGGGCTTCCCCGATAGCTTTTTTCGTCATTTTCAGTGCAAAAATATCACCTTAATGTGAGCCTTAATCCTTAATATAAATGAACGTCGGAATACTACTTATGGAGTGGTATATGGGAGTATATACTAAAATCTACAGTACATTAAAGGCAACGTCTTTATTGGGGTATTTGGTGGTCTTTAAATGTATTTTTAAGGTCTTTTGACTATGCACGGGATTTTTTGGTCATGCATGGGATTTGTAGGTATTTTACAGCATAACCGTGTATTTTTTCAGTCAAAAGGTATATTAGTGTACAAAATTCCACCTGCGAAATCCTCGTCAGTTGATAATAATATTGTAATTATAATAGTTTAAGTCAATAATAATTATATCCATTTTATAAGCACTTTTGGATATTGTAGCATGTTTTCAAATAAATATCAAATGAAATAAAGAAATAAATAAATATAGACTAGAACCAAAAAGTACAAAACAACTTTAAATTTAAAACATAAGTATTATTTTAAAGAATAGTTACTTGTTACTTGAAATATATTTTACCTTCAATATGCTCACGAATGAAAGGATCATCCATAATATTTTGCCTGTTTTCTTTTAAAATATATTCAAATTCATTAATATCATTATTTTGATAGGCTGTCACTAAATTTGTCATTGCTAAAATTTCAGGATCATTTTTATATGGCTTCGCTTCTTGAGAGTCAAATGGATTAATTCCTGATTTCATTAACCTGCAAATATCATATGCTATATAGAAAACAAGCTCTAGGAAAACTTAAAAAATATGCAACAATATCATGAAAGAAATCAGTTTCAGTTATTCAAGCTTACATATTTGCTAAAACCAAATATTTGAGACAAGTTGTTCTTCTAGGGCTCCCTGATTCATCATAGTTTTTAAAAGCTTCAAAGAAGTCTGTATGGGCTTTTTCAAATTCTCCTTCTCTGAGATGCATTTTACCTCCACATTCTAAATAAGAAAATTATCTATAGGTACATTCTTATAGTCTAATAAAGCCTTATAATCCTACATCATCCCTAACCCAAACATTTACCTCTGATAACTCCCATAATCAATGGATGAGGAATTGCAGACTTTATATGCAAAGATTGTTCATATAAAGTTTTGAGTTTTTTGTTATTTTTCTGAGCTGTATACATTTGAATTTCGAGAGCATATATTTCTAGCAACTGAGTGCCTTTCTTTAAATCATCCTCTCCATCATCAGTCTGACATGACTGATGCAATTGCTTAAGTATTTTGGCCAACTTGTTAAAATCCCCTCTATCATAATAAAGTTTTCCTAGTTTAGTGTTTGTTTTAAACCACAGCCTGTCATTTTTAGCATCTTTCAATGCTTCCAAAGTTGTTTCATAAAAATTCTGCAATAGTTCCATCTACAATAAAAAAGAACAATAAGTACATAAGCACTACACTATAAACAAGAAAAGGTTTAAATCGCACAGATTGACACAAATGTATTCATTCATTTGGTAATAATGCTATTATACTTACATTTCTTGATGTAGAAATATAATCCAAAATAGAGTTGATAGATTTTTCACTATGATTCCTTGTTACAGCACTTTTGATGTACGTCAAAAGTTGTTTATAACGTACCATCATTTCATCATAATTGGATAGTCGAAAATTAATCTTAATCATCTGCTTTAGTGCTTTGAAGCCCCATTCTCCTTTTTCGCCACCCTCGAGGTCTAGCACTTTTTGGAAAGAGGCTAGAGCAGCTCTAGGTTCTTCTTCTTTGAGAGCCTTGCTATTGTAGTACTGATTTTCCAAATCAACATCTGGCTCTGAATTACTGTCTTCTGAGTATTCCTATAAACCATGAATGAGCGATTTGTTATTTACTAATTTTATGGCTGTCAATAAAAGTTAGGTTAGACATTTCTTTTTTCCTTTGAGATAAAACACTTACCAAACCATAATCTTCTTCATCGTCACACATGAAATCGTCGTCAGACATTTTAGGCATACAATTCCTACCACTGATTCTTTTAATTATGTTCCTTTTTGGCAAATAAAAATTCTTCTAATTATACCAAGCCAGCTGCCCTTGGTGGGAACAGACCTGTCAAATCATCGCCGGACGGTAAAATGAAACAAATTGCTAATATTCATAAACCTTATGCTATGGAGCTTCAAATTTTTTTATGGTAATCCTGGGATAATCCTCGCTTAATGTCTTCAATTTAGGAAAATTTCCAAAAATGTTTGTTTGCTTTTATTTGAAAGGAAAGATTGGTAATTGCTAAAAATATTAATTATATCTATGCAGTGTTGCCAACCATAAATCAGAAAAATCCGTAACAGAGTCCTCAAAATTTCCGTGTTTTTGTACCCTACGGCCGTGTCGCTGAAATGTAGCTTGAAAAAGGTTACTGAAAACGTAAAAATCAATTGTATATCGAAGAGTTAAGATGTTGGAAGAAAGATGACACTGAGCTGAAATGTTCAACTAAAAAATAAATAGAATATGACGTCATACTCATACATGCACCGGATTTTTCATGATGGTAATTAAGATAAAATAATTCAATAGTTGCTTACGACGCTTAAAATGAGAAAGTCTTCTTATTTAATCCATTTATTCCAAAACAAGCATAAAATAATTCTTCTTTTTACAAATAATCAGCTTAAGATAACCCAACTCAACTAGATTTAAAATAGATCGCCGCATTTAGACAATGCCGAATCCGTCTCCGTCTTCAGCATTTTTTAACACTGATTTGACTGGCTTAAATAGAACACAATATATTTTTTTACCTCCTATGAAACCAGCAGACTTCCATTAATGGTACTAGTGATTAAACAATTTCTTTGTTTTGTGTTGATTAGATTCATATGTTAAAATTATGGGCGCCGCAGAACAAATTTCAGGGGGGGAGTTTTTTCTAAATTTTAATGAATTTGAAATGTATTTTTATACTATGCATTATTTTAATACTTCAGGCAACTGCCCCCTCCTGCCGGCGCTCATGGCGAAATTACTTTCGCATTAAGCGTTTGATCCAAAATTGTCAGTGGTCGTCAATATTTTGAAATTACGATTCATCAACGCATCTTTGAAACTAAAGTGACCAATTGATTAGCACATCTATTTTTAGGATTGAATAATATCTATATGAAATATCGATTAAAACTAAGCGAATTTTATTAAAATGGATATAGTTCGCCCAGCCGTTGTTGACCCTCGAAACGCATGCAATTGCATGTGTTTGTGTTTCGAGGGTCAACAACGACTGGGCGAACATTATATGACACACACCAAATCATCTATAAAAAATCCGTACTCCGTGTTTTCATTGCACGGAACCCAATAAAATCCGTGTCCGTGTTCTAGTTTCAAAAATCCGTGAAAACGGCAATTTCCGTGTCGTTGGCAACACTGTATCTACGGGCTGCCTGCAGTCTCACATCACGTACAATTAATAAGAAGGTACTAAGTACGGTTTACGACTAGCCGCTACCGGTAACTGGCTATTCCGACGAATCCGACGACATTCATGTTAGCCAGAATACAAAAAGACAAAAAATGCAAACCTTATATCCACCATAAGTTATAGACACTCAATCCACACTCAAACTTCAAAACAAACATATATCAAGCGAGAAATTTCAAAAAAAGCAACTACTTTCTAATTACAAAGCATCTCTGTAAAATTCGTCCAGGCAATAATAAGCTTTCTTTTGTTAAAATCTTCGTCACAAATCGGTTCAATTGCCTGTCACTCCTTATATTTTTCCAATGCAGAGGCAAGCGATTGTACATCGTTATACCCTCGTATATAATTGAGTGTTTTGTGGATTGGACTCGAGTCATTACATCCCTTGTACTTTCTGCGGATCAAATCAACTGTTATAAGGATAAAAATACAAGTTAACGTGAGAATACCCTTCCTAATAAACAGGGGTTTACAGATTTCTCGGGTTTCTCCGAAACGGGCCTTGCATAAATATCTCACCGCACGCTTCTCTGATACAAAAACAGACTATATGAGATGCAGGCCAGCGAAGCCCCAAAATTGAATCTCATATCTCAAACGAGACTCCACCAGGACAAAGTAAGCATTTCTTGCCGTTCCTGCTTCAAGTTCATTACAAACCAATCTAATAACATAGCAAGCCGAGGCTATTTTTTCTCAACATAATAAAATGTGTATCGAATTTCAATTTAGAGTCAATAGAGACTCCTAAAAATTTAGCGCAGTCTTTGTTTTCAGCAGTATCCCCATTCAGTGAGAGATTTGGAGCAGGTCCCCTAATCCCTGGGAAACCCCAGAATCAATGGTTTGCACCGAAGACACACTGTCATGGTCACCAACCACCTGCTTCCTATTAGCCAGATAGGACTCAAGCCAAGTCAAAGCACGTCCCCTAAACCCATGACAAGACAGCTTTTGCAGCCCTATTCCGCGATTCACACAATCAAATGCCTTGGAAAAATCGCAAACACCGTCGCAGGCCGCATCACTAGTGCTCTTCTTGCCCTGAAAACCAAATTTTTATTTAGCATTTGATTAATAAATTAATTTAAGTTTACTTTACTATATTTTATGTTTAAGTGTATTTTAAGGTGATTGTTTTTGTTTACTATAGATTGCCGTATTTAAGTTGGTCTAAGACTTTCACTATTAACTGACCTATTTTAGGGGTCGTTTCCATTAAAGGTACAATTTATTAGCACTGTATGGTGGACTAACTAGGTAAATTAAGTTGTTTCTATATATATGATATATGAAGTTAATGATATGATTGATATGACATTCAGGTGGGCGTTTTCCTTAAGGGTACAATTTATTAGCACTGGAAGTACGGAGGTTTAAATTTGCTGTGAGGGAGGCGTTTGTCTCAAAGGTACTTTGCATTGAATCGAGTTGCTGCTTCTTCGATTTACGTGCTCTTTTATACTAAAATTTGTTTAATACTTACTGAAATTAAATAGGCATAATTCAGGGAATTACGCTGCATTTTTTTAGATTTTAAGAAGAAAATTAAATTGATAATAAAATAGCTGTCGGATTGTGTTTGGCTACCCCTACCCGACTACCAGAAACCGATATTTTTATAATAATAACAATAAAGAATTATGTCAAATATAAATTTAAATTATTTCGCTGGCAATCAACAAGGTTTGAAAATAATTCATAATTTATTTAAAAGTTTTCTTCTTTCCAATTTCGTAATGAATCATCCCACTTTTAAGATGTATTCTGATTACTGACTTATTGATTTCAGATATTTTGTACTGAATTCAGTACAATTTTACTAACACTACAGCATTGTCTCAAAGACTACAGCATTGAGCACGAAGCATTAGCCTGAGATCACATGAATACGTTATCACGGATGCGTTGTACCCACGTGACCAACGGCATCCAATTGTGTATCAGGAGAGCAACTTGACTCTCCATCAAGGTCAAAACGGTATACGTATCCGTTGACAGAGAGAGATAATTTAATAATTGTCCATATGGTCCTGCATATAAGGGGTTTAGAATTTTTTGTATTTAGTTTTGTTAAAGATGCTACATATGCCACTTTAATATCTTTCTGTAATTGAATATTTCCCACACAGTTTTTCTCTTTAAATTCTTACACATAACACTTGTAAGTAAAAGAGAGGTCTCGGAAATACATTTTAAAGTAGGTACCTACTTTCAAAAATTGGCAAAACTAGCAGCAGCAACTAGCAAAAAAAAACTATAATAAATGCAAATAAAATAAATAAAAAAGAACTCGATGCGCATGTCAAAACAGAAAATAATAATAATAATAATAATAATAATAATAATAGCATTGTCACACTTCCTCGTGAAGAGGCCAGTTTCGAACAAATGGCGCCAGAAGACACTTACAAGTATTTAGACATCCAACAGAATAAACGTATTGACCACTCAATGCTGAGGAAAGAGTTTATAGGACGCTATAAATCCAAACTCAACAAGCTTATCAACACCAAGCTTAATGCCAAAAATTTGATCACGGCCATTAACACATATGCCGTGCCGGTTTTGTCGTACGCGTTCGGTGTTTTGAAGTTTTCTGATACCGAACTGCGGGCGTTGGACACTATGACAAAGACTACGCTCACGAAGTTCAGAGCGCACCACCTAAAAAGCGCCTGTCAGAGATTATATCTACCACGCGAGGAAGGCGGAAGGGGACTTATTGATGTTCTCCAACTTTGCAGATCACAAGAAGTGAAGTTACGGCCGTACTTCCATGGCTTCAATAACATCATCATGACGGCGATCTGCACTGCCGACATAATTTATACCCCTCTTGATCTCTCTGACCGTCAAAAGATCTTTACAGAATGCTCCTTGGAGGATACTCATGCTAGTTGGCTACACAATCATGTCGATAGAGGGTGTACACTGCTGTGGCTGCGGGAGGGTTATCTTCATCCTGAACCTGAGGGATTCATTCTTGTTATTCAGGACGGCGTCAACAGGACTAGGAATTATGAGAAATTCATCCTCAAGAACACTGGAACCCTGGACGTGGGTACCATGTGTAGTCAGCGTGGATAAACAATAGAGCATCTCACTGCCGGATGCTCAACGCTATCTAACTCTGAGTATCTAGGACGACACAACCAGATAACCAAAATTATCCACAGAGAGCTAGCAAACAAATTTGGCTTGATTCTCAACCCTCCACCTCCACCTTCTACAAGTATACGCCATCCTGGAGTCCGACGACATTGTTTTATATTGGGATAGACCCGTACTAACGAACAGGACTGTGGATCATAATCGTCCTGACCTACTGATAATCAATAAGCGACATAAGTCTGTCATCATCATAGATATGTCCACTGACAACTAATCTCCTTAAAACCGAGCAAGAGAAAATCAGAAAATACCAAAATCTTGTTATAGATCTGCAACACACCTGGCAGCTGGTCAGTACAAGTGTAATACCGATTGTTGTGTCCGTTACAGGTGTTGTAACAAAGAACCTACAAGAAACCTTGGTTGGTTGGTTCTTTCTGCCCAACTTGTCGGTATAGTTCAGAGGACTGTTGTACTCCAAACTTGCCACATAGTAAGGAAGTTTCTAAACATCTAACAGAATAAGATGAATTTCTTCCCAGTTAGAGAAACCATCCGTCTATAATCTGGTTTTAACCGAGACAGCAGAAAAATAATAATAATAATAATAATAATAATAATAATAATAATAATAATATGCCCAGGAGAAAAACACACGGCAATAATTGCTGAGATCCGAAGATGGTCTGATGAGAATAGCAGCCCAGGAGGATCGATGATATGCGCCACTGAATCTACAACACCGCAATATCGAGGTCGACGTAAGCTCAAGGCAGGAAGATCAAGCCACCTGGATGGAACAAGCCTTACATGGTAAGTTTCCAAGAAGTGTAGAAGCGGACAACGTCGATAAGCTGACTTCACTAGCATGGCTCGGCGTCGTTTACCTCTACCCAGAAACCTAAGGATTCTTCATGGCCATCCAGGACAGAGTTATCAGGACTGGCAACTATGAAAAACATTGTCTAAGACTTGACGTAAAGGACAAGTGTAGGAAGTGTGGGGCGGTGGGTGAATCGATAGAGCATATCATCGCTGGCTGTAGATCACTCGCAGATAGCTCATACCTAGGACATCACAATCAAGTGGCAAAAATCATTCACCAAGAACGGACCTTTTCAAATATGCCCACCGTATTACAAATACCATCCCCAAGCAGTCTTGGAAACAGATAAAGCGGTACTGCATTGGGACTGGCCTATAATAACGGATAGAACGGTGGACTACAATAGACCGGACATCGTTATCATAGGTAAGAAGAAAAAGACTGGAACATCATTGACATAGCTGTTCCGCTATCTCGTAACGTCAGAAGAACTGAGACTGAAAAAGTCACAAAATACGAAAATCTTGCAATAGAGCTGAAGAATGTCTGGTAGCTGACTAAAATCTTCACAATCCCACGAGTAATTTCGGCTGAAGGGATCACTTCGAAGAATCTCCCTAAAAATATTCAGGAACTCAGATTATCCCAGAACATCATTGGATGCGCGCAGAAGGCAGATATACTTCAAACATGCCATATAACCCGTAAATTCCTGAACGGAGGCTGAGTGAAAGGAACTGAATTCTTTTTCCACCAGGTTACCCCAGCCTAGTAATTAATCTAAATCGTTACCAGCGAAAGCTGAGTTAACGTGGATAACGATAATAATAATAATAATAAATTAGCTCTATTCCAAAATATGTTATACATACATTCCAAGAGAAATATATTCCACATAAAAGAAATCGCGTCAGTCTTTAAGGACAACACCGTTCAACAAAAGACAACTAATGTTATCTTAGTCTAATTTCACAAGGCTTAGATATCACCCAGAAAATCGCCAAAAGAGTAGGGCTCCATTTCAATTAACAAATGCTTAACACCACAAAGTCCTTGTATTGTATTCATGACCTTTACGCAACTTAAAACTATCCCTAAAAGATAATTCCGTATCTCAAAGTTTGCAAAGTACCTTATCTTTTGAGACATTTCACTCATATAACTTCCTACAATCCTTATTCCATAGCATATAGAGCTTTTTTTTACTGTTCATATGATCAGACCAATCCTAAAATTTGATGTATTTGTACGCCCAAAAACATCTTGGCATCGAGCACACATCTTGGCTATCAAGCACCAATGTATCAGGTCTCTGTGCACTACATAACTTAGTCCTAAATATAATTATATTAATTTTGTCCTTGTTTAAAACATGTCTATTTTGCACGAACCAGGTACTCGCCCTGACAAAATCACTCAAACCTTTTTCTTTAATATCGTCACTATTTTTTCCTCCATCAATCAAATTTGTGTCATAGGCATAACATGTAGTACATTCCCTCTGTCCTTTCCCAATTAGATAGATACCATTTATATAAGTAATGAACAAAATAGGACCCATAATACTGCCCTAAGCAATTCCCAAGTCACATGTTTTAGTGTCCGATAGATAAGTTATTCCAATAATTGATATTACATACGGATGCGTATCACAGAAGATCCATGTGGATGGGCAAAATTCAACGTGTTAGTTTCACGTATACGGATATCAGTGATCACGTATACATGTGACCTCAGGCATAATTGTCAAAATGTATAGGTTTGAAAGTAGACGTTTCCCGCACCCCATCAGGGCTTCCGAATTGCGCGCGCATTACATTGTTGACAATAATAGAATATCTTTAGCCTGAGTTCACATGCATTCGTGATCACGAATATCTGTATACATGAAACGAGCACGTTTTAGATTTTGCCCATCCACATGGAACTTACCTTACGTGATACGCATCCGTATGTTTTGCCATGTGCATCGAGTTCTTCTTTATTTATTATTATTTACATTTATAATTGCTTTTTTGCTAGTTGCCGCTAGTTTTGCAATTTTTTTAAAAGGTACCTTAAAAATGAACTCAGAAACCTGTCTTTATTTACTTACTAGTGTTATGCATAAGAATTTAATCTAAATAGTTTTCACAAACAGAATGAGCAAACCAACCGCAATATCCACATTTATACTGCGATTCTTCCATTTTTGTATTATTTATTTAGCATTTTATCAAGTAAAGTTATTAAGCAAGTACAATATCTCTCTCTGTCACTCAGCCGCAACCATCACACTCAAAAGGATACCTATACCGAAAAAGTTTAAATTAACCCACTTTCATTCGTTTTGACCTTGACGCAGTCAAGTCGCTCTCCTGATACGCAATTGGATGTTGATAGTCACGTAGGTACAACGGTTCCGTGATCACGTATGCATGTGAACTCGGGCTTAGGGTCTAGCGTGCTGTCAACTGGTCCGTTGGTCCGTAGTTCAGTGGCAGTGGAATGCGGAATCAGTGGTTGGATGCTGAGTTTCCGATACGGCGGCTTGCGGTCGAGTCCAGTGGCAAGATATGTTTTTTTATTTTTAATATTATGTGTAAAAAGTTTTTTCTTCATTTTGGGCATGCCTTAAGTTAGTTTTGGTTAGTTTTTGTTGGTTGCGCCCCCGTTGCAATGGAGGGCCATGCGTGGTGTAATATTAGATATTTCTGTCAATAATGTGATGCGCGCGCAACTTTGAAGTTCTCTGATGTGGTACGGGCAGCGATAAGTAGTGTCGATGTTTAGCCTCGATGCATCGATAGTTGAAAACTTTGGTTTATCCACGGCACAAGAAGAAACGGTATAGTATTGCGCACCGCTGCCGGGCTGTGACGTAGTTTGCGTAGAGTCTCAGACATAGCGTGCATTTAAAATATATTTGTTTGACGATAAGAATTGCATAGATATAAAATCTATGAAATTAAGAAATAACTTTTGATTTGACAAGTGGTAAAAATGTTTTTTCTATGTGATAAGACATTTTTCATGTGGAGAAATAATTGTTTATACAATTATACTACTAGTAAATTCAGTTGCTTTGACAACACCCTGCGTGCTGAGATTCTAAAGTATACAATTGAAATAATAAATATACAGTATTTTTTATGTTATTAGTTATTATTTTCACAACGTAGAACCTAGTTAGTTTTTGATGTATAATTTAATAACTTCTCTATAAGTGTAGGCTCAGCAAAATAAACGTTCTCAAAATGAACAGAACATATTATGTAAGCTAAAAGTTAGATATAAGTATTATTTTCTTTTACAAATTAATTACAACCTATCACATAATAGACCACCTAGTTAGTTAAATATATACCATTCTTTACGTTTATCTCATCTTTCCGTCTACACGCAATGATCCACCTTTTACACAGATCTTTATTTTTTGGAGAACGAAAATATCTAATATTAGTGCCTTGAGTAGATTTAGTGTAGTTATTACACTTTGCCACAGCACATCCAGGCATTTTGAAAAACAAATAAAATATTCACAGTTAGAAAACCACGATGTCAACTTGCACAAACGTACAAATCCATATAAATCGAATGCAGTCGTCTTGATTTTCTTACGCAACCCACGTAACTGCGCGAACTCGACGAGTTTTGGCTGCCGGAATACTATACCGTTTCTCCTTGTACCGTGGCATTGTGAAAAAACAAAGACAGTGGTTTTTATCGATAACCGGAAACGTCATAAATCTGGTCGATGCCGGTCAAGATCGGTAAAAACCGATCTTGGCTTGGATACCGGTAGGATCGTTTACTCTATGCCAGAGTTGCCAACGACACGGAAACT
Source organism: Pissodes strobi (assembly GCA_016904865.1). Taxonomy (NCBI): domain Eukaryota; kingdom Metazoa; phylum Arthropoda; class Insecta; order Coleoptera; family Curculionidae; genus Pissodes; species Pissodes strobi. Next base: position 64,855 of record MU186894.1, read on the forward strand.
TCCGTGTTTTCACGGATTTTTGAAACTAGAACACGGACACGGATTTTACTGGGTTCCGTGCAATGAAAACACGGATTTTTTACAGAAGATTTGGCGTTATTATATTTGTGTCATATGGCCATTTTAATATAATTCACTTAATTTTAATCGATATTTCATATAGATATTATTCAATCCTAAAAATAGATGTGCCTATCAACTGGTCTCTTTAGTTTCAAAGATGCGTTGATAAATCGGAATTTCAAAATATTAACGACCACTGACAATTTTGGGCTTTGAGTCAAGCGCTCAATGCGAAAGTCATTTCCCCATGAGCGCCGGTAGGAGGGAGCAGTTGCCTAAAGCATTAAAATAATGCATAGTATAAAAAAACATTTCAAACTCATTAAAATTTAGAGAAAACTATCTACACGTTATTTTTGTTGACCCCCCCCCCTGAAATATTTGTTCTGCCGGCGCCCATAATTTTAACATATGAATCTAATCAAAACAAAGAAATTGTTTAATCACTAGTACCATTAATGGAAGTCTGCTAGCTTCATAGGTGGTAAAAAAATATATTGTGCTTTATTTCAACCAGTCAAATCAATGTTAAAAAAATGGTAAAGACGGATTCGGCATTGTCTTTAAGTTATCTTAAGTTGATTATTTGTAAAAAGGAGAATTATTTTATGCTTTTTCGAATAAATGGATTAAATAAGGAGACTTTCTCTGCTTCTCATTTTAAGCGTCGTAAGCTGGTAAGCAACTATTGAATTATTTTATCTTAATTACAATCATGAAAAATCCGGATATGACGTCATATTCTATATATTTTGAACATTTTAACTCAGTGCCATCTTTCTTCCAAGAGCTTAACTCTTCGATATACATGTGATTTTACGTTTACAGTCATAGAAATAGGACTATTTCTATGTTTACAGTAACCTTTTTTAAGCTACATTTCAGGGACACGGAAAAACACGGAAATTTTGAGGACTCTGTTACGGATTTTTCCGATTTATGGTTGGCAACACTGCTCTATGCATACACGTGGTGTCTACTGCTACTCCAAAGTAATTCAATGCGAAAGTCATAACTAAACTCTCAACTAACCTGTGTTATGTCACCAAAGGTGGCACATTCCTCTGAATTTTAGCCCCATCGTAAAAATAGTTGATAATTTATTTTATATTGTACACCGGCTATATTATTAAAATGGCTTTACGTCTTGTTCAACAAAATTCCCTAAAATGGGCTAAATTTGGATTAGCTAGGGTAAGTAAAAATGTACTTTTAATTTGCTTATACCCAAAGTTGAACATTATGATCATTTTTATTTTAGGCACAGTCCACTATGTCAGCCTTTGAAATTCAACATAAAACCCCTCTCATTAAAAAGCAGAGTCCTATTCCTGTTGCCATGTATGGTGGCAGAAATGCTGTGACTATGCTTCCTGGTGGAGGCATTGGTCCAGAACTTATGGAATATGTCCGAGAGGTTTTTAAATATGCTGGAGTCCCTGTTGACTTTGAAGTTATTGATATTGACCCACGTTCAGAGGATAGTGGTGCTTTTGAATATGCTATAACTTCTATTAAAAGAAATGGAGTTGCTATTAAAGGTAAAACTTAAATTTAGGTACTTTTTACTATTTGTTCTGAAAGCCCGTTTCAGGTCATATATCTGTTAATCTGTTATTAGTAAATTGTTTCACTTCTAGGAAATATTGAGACAAATAGTGAAAGTGCAGGAGTCACATCCAGAAATGTTGCTCTTAGAAATGAATTGGACTTATACATTAACATTCTCCATTGTAAATCATTTGCGGGAGTACCAGCTAGGCAAAAAGACATTGATATTGTAATTATTCGACAAAATACTGAGGGAGAGTATGCTATGTTAGAACATGAGGTAATTCATTTGCAAATTTTTTAGAGGACGTGTCGTATTAGTTTTTGAATTTTGATGTTACCTAAGCATGCAACTGACCTATAGAAGTGTAGTAGTACAGTACATTTTGCTTTGCGGAAACTAATACTTTGCTGTCAAAAAAATAAAATAGAGTTTCATGTGTGCCAAAGATTAAAATTTATGACGAGCGGTTAAGGATCATGGTCAACATTAATGATGATTGCCTAGATTTCCGCCCCATGTTTTAACATTAAAATTTCTCATTGTTAGTGAAGAAAATAAATAAAATTGCCATGTTTCACTACACATATGGCTCTCGACTTGCTTTGCTCGCTCTGGGGTGCAACTAAACGAAACCAACCTTAATAAAACCAAGACATGAAATAAAATTGTTGATTTGAAATATGAATCCTACTACAATAAATCCAAAATAATTAAAAATACACAATCAAGATCAAGCAAAATAACGTACGTAGGTCAACCTAAGCAATTACACATTATTCAATCTTCAGCATGTCCAAATCAAGAAAAAAAAATTAAAACATATTTATATTTTCGACTGAAAACAGCTAATCAGCATTAATGTTGACCGCGATCCTTAGCTGCTTTTAAATTTATGACAGTATCAATTCAGTTTTTTTTTCATTTTGGGCATGTCTTTGGAAAGTTCTGGTTGGTTATGCCCATGGAGCCAGCGGAGGGCCATTTGCAAAGTGAAATATTAGTAGAATGATAAAAAATTAATCATTCAAATTTTATTTCATAAATTAATCAGATATAGTGTTCTTACACGTCAATACAAGAATAGTAATATACTGCCGTGTTAACGAAAAACGCCTTATGTGAGTTAAGGTGAAATTTCCAGAATAACCCGAGACTTTTTAAGGTTTATAGCATCACTATTTTAAATAAGAATTGTTTGTCAAATTCATTTGTTTAAAGTTTTTTTATGAGATATGTTTAATTGGGGACATTTAGCACCTATTTTTGTTCATTATTATTAACAACTGTAGATAAGGTATTTCTGTGACTTTTATATATATTGCTTAAGAACACCTGCTTATCTACACATGAGGTGTTTTTGTGTCAAATTTTATCATATTTTAGTTTTAATGTGACACAAAAACACCCTATGTGTGTAGATAAGGTGTTTTAAAGTAACATATTATTATAATAATAAAGGTCACATTAATTAATACTGTATTTGCAATAATTAGATAGATAGATAGATAGATAGATAATTTATTGGTGTCAATAACTTTACAGTCTTACACAAGTCACAAAATTAAGAAGAATGAAGTACATGAGTTGTTAAAAATAAGGTTCAATAACTAAGAAACAGAAAACAAAACAACAATAGAAACAATACAAACCTACTACCATAAACCTAACTACTCCGAATAGACGCTCAGTGGGCATAGCCCATAGAAAAATGCCACAATTGTATCGAGAGATGGCGCCACCATTATTACGAATTAAATTTTATCGTATTTCGTCGCTTGCCAAACAACGGCCAAACGCCTTTCAGAACTCGGGTCGCTCGCGCTGTTGCCAAATTTAAATGTACTTAAAATAGATTAACTTTAATAATTAAATATGAAAAGAGGCTTCTATTTTATTTCGGTTATTTACCTATGATTTTAAATGTTGCAGGACCGGAGTTTTTTTATTTACAGTTTGTGGTTTTACTTTTTAGTAACAATTAGTAATTACCTAGGTATTGTTATTATTGTTAGTACGTACCTATATAGGTATGATAATAGGTATAGACATACTTTTTTTAGTTATTTAGGCGTACCTACCTATTATAGGAACTTAACATAACCTATAATATAATTATATTAATGATGTGTACAATTATTAAAAATCTTGTACCTACTACCATAAACCTAACTATTCAGCGTAGTTAGGTTTATGCTACTACTACACTACAATATATGAAATCTAAAATAATATATAGGTACCTAGGTAGATACCTATCAAATTTGACGCCGGATCCAGAACAATAAAAACATTAAATAACTAATATTCAGCAATACAATTATCACCCTTATTTCGTAAAAACATATAAAAACGCTCTCTTTCATCTTGCGAATATTCATCAAAGACTGTTTCGCGGAAAACTGCGGCCGGTCCGGCGCGATGCGTATGAACTAAGGTAGGACCTACGTGCTTGCTCGATCCTCCAGCAAAAACCGCGCGGCGCCCTGCACGGCGCGCGTAGCTAAATTTTCCAAATAATCGCAATTGCACCAAGCCAGCAAGTTAGGTTTATGGCAGGATCAAGTGTTTGCGAAGCTCTCACAATTCATACGACACTAATTATTATTCTCCTATTTTTGACTATAATATTTTGATATTATTATTGTTTTCAACATGTCAGGCATCACCTGTTGTTTTTATAACTGCAATAATAATCACGGGATTAAATTATTTCGAATTCCCCTAAAGAACAACGAACTTTGCAAAAAATGGATTTTAAATAGTGGTAAGAATAAAACTTTCAATGAACTTTGACATTAATCTGGATGAATAAAACTGGGGATTAATCAAGAACTTTATCGAAACCTATAATACCTCGGGCCGTTTCATACGGGTGTCTCAAATTTGAGATATGACGGCATCGACTATTTTTTAAATGAAAGTCCTTTATTATTCTTTTAAAGGGCATAATAAAGTTTCAGTTCGGCACCTAGTAATCGACGTGTGCTAGCATAGTTTAGTTATCGAAAAAAAATATCTCTCCTTTACCCAATTTATTCCAAAGTTAGAGACTCGCACTTTATACCTACGAGCCGCCACTGCCCATTACTATACAGGGTGTTCGTTAATGACATGCTAATATTTAAAAGGTTGATTCTTGGACACATTTTAAGAAAAAAACGTCTTATGAATGTATGCCCTAAACAACTTAACTTTTAGATACAAAGGGAGGTAAAGTTAAAAAAAAAAACCATTTTTTTTTATATAATAAGTGCGATACTATTGTAGATATCTTTATGAAATTGGGTACACGTCTTTTAGGCTTCAAGATGTATTTTCTGTTGTACAGACAGCTTTTTTTCAGTGGCGTCCGTACCAGTTTTGCATTGAATATTTTTGAAGAAAAAAATGGTACGCACCTTTATCTTAAAATAAAAATCATTTTCGAAATCCGCATACATTTCTAAACAAATTTGATCAGTTGGTGTTTTTAAATCCGATGCAAGGCTTTCGCTTAAAAAAAAATCAATAATCGTTTCTTTGCATGGTCATAACAATTACGTTAATGACAATATCACAATGTAGAGAATTAGATTTTATTTTTTTAGGTGAAAACGTGTGTCGGACTAAAAAAAAATCAAGTGATCAAATCTTTTCCTTAAGAACTAAGGATTTCCAAAATAAATATATTTTCTATTTTAAGAAAAGTCAGTGGCGTACCACTGCTTGTCTAATAATAGTTTTGCCAGAAAACTTCCACAGGCTACTGACGAAAATTTCCACATGCTACTGATGAAATAACTCTGGATTTCTCCTGCGACTTTTAGTACCAATTCGACGCAGGAGAAATCCAGAAGTGTCTAATAATTATTTTTTTTTAAAGTTGACCTCTATATCGGGTGTCAACGAAATCGTTTAAAAGCGCACCATTCAAATGCTTTTTTAAGGAGAAATTTAAAATTCTGGCTGAAGATATGGTTTATGAAAACTCAGATTTTTCACTAAAAAACAAATGAATATCACTTCCGGATTGACCGGAAGTGAGCATGAGGCAAGAATTTCAAACACAACCCTGCAAATATTTTTACATATTTGAATAGAGCTTGAAATTCCCTTTTCAGCGATGTATCATAAGTTGTAATTTTTTTTCAAAATGGAGGCGTAGAGGGCATTTATTCCAAATTCAATATGGCGGCATTTTGACATCACCAATAGATTTTTTGTCAAAATGTCCGTTGATATCGGAGACAAGATAGGTTTTCTTGCAGATTTTTCTCCCTGTTGGAAATTCTAAATAATTGTTATAAAATTGAAGCATTTTTAGTATTTCCTTAAAATGTCAAAATGTATGTAAATTTTTCTCGAAATTTTGAATAGAACCCTATACATATTTTTAAACAATTAGATAGAGCTCGAAATTCCCTTTTGAACGATGTATCACAAGTGGCCATTCTTTTTAAAGATGACGTTGTAGAGGGCATAATCCAATATGGCGTCGCGCCGCCATATTGAATTATGCTATCTACAACGCCATATTTAAAAAGAATGGCCACTTGTGATACATCGCTCAAAAGGGAATTTCGAGCTCTATCCAAATGTTCCAGGTTTCTATTCAAAATTTCGAGAAAAATTGACGTAATTTTGACGTTTTAAAGAAAAACTAAAAATGCTTCAATTTTATAACAATTATCTATAATTTCCAATAGTGAAAAAAATCTGCATGAAAACCTATCTTGTCTTCTATATCAACGGACAGTTTGACAAAAATTCCAATGGTGATGCACCCATATTGAATTTGAGATAAATGCCCTCTACGCCGCCATTTCGAGAAAAAATGGCAACTTGTGATACATGGTTAAAATGGCAATTTCAAGCTTTATTCATATATGTAAAAATATATGCAGTGTTATATTTGAAATTCTTGTCTCCTGCTCATTTATTTTTTAGGGAAAAAATCTGAGTTTTCATAAACCATATCTTCAACCAAAGTTACATATTTATCCTTAAAAAAACGTTTGAATGGTGCATTGTTAAACGATTTCGTTGACACCCGGTATATCTCAAAAGTTAAGACGTTTAGGGCATATGTTCTATGAAGTTTTTCCTTAAAATGGGTCCAAGAATTAGCTTACCGCTTATTAAAGCGGCAAAAGGTTTAATTCTCCCCAGTGTTTCTAGTATAAGAGGTTGGATTGGAGAATGCATCTTTAAACCGGGAATCGACAAAACCGTCTTAAATCACCAAATCGCCTTAAAAAAAAATTCTACCATGTCTAGTGAAGAACGGAAATGTATTTTGGCTTTTGCCCAAATGTCGATTAAAAAATATTTGGAATATTCCAAAAAAAATAGAAATTATTGAGGGTTCCGAGGATCTTGGTCCTTTAGGACGTCTTCCGAAACATGCTAAACAAGTTTTAGTTTTTTCTATTCGAGGCCTGTATCACAAATGGAAATTGCCTTTGGCATATTTTGTTTCCGGAACATCGGTAAAAGGCGAAAAATTGAAATCTTCAATTTTGTACGTCTTCGATAATTTAAATGCTGTTGTATTTCTTACAAAGGCAATCATTTGTGATCAGGATTCAAACAATAGAAAAGCTCTTAGTTTGTTAGGAATAAGTGCTGAAACGCCATTTTTTCTTTATCAAAAACACAACATTTTTGGGATATTTGATGTACCTCATTTATTCAAAAATATCCGGTATAACTTGTTACAGAATAAATTTACCTTGTTCGAGAACATTATAAGTTTTGATCATATTAAAAGAGTGTTTGCAATAGATCAGTCTTCGAATACGGCACGAGCCATGCCAAAGCTTTCTCAGAAATATATTAACCCAAATGGTTTCGAAAAAATGTCCTTCAAATTAGCCTTACAGATTCTGTCCCATACTGTTGCCGCAGCGGTAAAAACATGTCTCAAAAACGGGCAAATCGATGCGGATGGAATTCATATTGCTATTTTTTTGGAAGATATGAATCATTTATTTGATTCTTTAAATAGTAAACGGGTCTATTCAAAAAATCCTTACGGTTGTGCTTTGTCAGACAAAAATACCATAATATACCAAACTTTTAAAAAAGACTTGATATTTTTAAAAATTAAAAAACTCGAAGGCAGAAAGGCCGTCTTGTTTTGATGGTATGATTCAAACCATCAATGCAATACATGCCTTATTTGAATCGGAGAAATCAAAAAAAAAAATGGACAGATTAAATCAGGACTTCCTGGAAAATTTCTTTTCGACTATTAGGCAACATCCACCATGTTGCCTAATAGTCGAAAAGGAATATAATATATTCGATCCAATTTTTAACGAGTTTTCTAAAAGCTCGCTAGGCAAATTGTGAAAACGATAATGACGAGCAACTAAAAATTGAATAACAAAAAAAAAATCACACAAAAACTCATCAGGCTTAATTTACAATTTTTAATTAATATATTTTATATCTTAACAAATTCAGAATTCAAAATTCAAATTTAAAACTCAAAATACAATTTTATTCATGCTATAATGTACATAACAATGCCGATTGCAAATTTTAATTTCTTAACCCAAAATTCGACAGCATTCACTGTTCTCCACTACTGGGTAACACTGATGATGGCACCGGCCGAAAGCGCTCTGTTACGCTAATTTAGAGGTCCTTTTGGATTAAAATTTTATGTATGGAATCAAAGAAAATGTTACTACGACCATTTTCTTTGACGGAATACAAAGAGTGTTTCATTTAGTATATTTCGTACATGCACACAGCTCTCACTCTCAACCAAAGAAAATGTTACAACATTTTCTTTGCTCTCAACTTATTAAATTTAAGGGCGCATTCCTAAAGTAATTTCATGAAAGAAAGTTCATCTAAACATGGGGTGTTAAAAAACGGTTTTTATAAATATTATAAATATTTTTAAAGGGACTTTTTTGAAATTTGGCAGGTCTATATTTGGTGATAAAAGTCTATTTTAGCCATAACTAGAATAAAATTATTAAATTTATTATGCCCCGGGGGGCATCTTTCCAATTATTTTTGTTGTACGCCACTAACTTTTTTGTAATTTTTATTAAATGAAGCAACTAAAAATACAACTTTTTTGCTGCTATAATTTTGTTCATATCTGACCTCGCTTTAGAGAAAAAAAAATAAATACCATTTTATTATATGTTCCTGGCTCTTGCAATAAGCAAGTGGTTTTTATTTTTTTCTTTCAAATTCCACAAAATATTTTAAGAAAATTTGCCGTCGCTTGTCTTAAATTAGTGCCCAAAAAAGGCTAAAAATATCTGAGTAATAGGTCAGGGCGGAAATATTAATAACAAAATCTATCGCCAAGTATCTAAAAAAAAAAATGCATTTCCAGACCCATTATACGGACTTTTTTTCAAGAAATAAGTTCACCAATACGCACTTAACTAAAAAATAATCAATCTGTGTAGATATTTATTACACCAGAAGAAGAAAATTCTTCGTTGTTTTGCAAAAGTATGAATATCACAAAGTTTCGGAAAACAACAAATATTTTTTTTGCTGTAATAAATTCCTACACAAAATGGTGTAGTGATTATAAGACATCAATAAAAATGTAACCAAGGCTACCAAATGTTAAGTTGCCTCGTCGTTTAAAAATCTTTAGTCATTTAATAAATTAATTGGCCAAAATAAAAAAAAAACAAGTGTATCTCGAAAAACATGACATGTCAAAAATCTGACAAAGTTGTTTTTTCTAATTAACTAGGCAATTAAACTTATGCATAAAACAAAAAGTTCGATTCACCCATAAAAATTCCAGGTCCGATTGAATTTTCGATTTTTTTGCAGTGTCTTATTCCAATCCCTGTATAATACAGTTCCTACCAAAATGAAATATTTCCGATAAAGTATCTTTTTCTCAATAAAATTTTCTACAGCATAATTCAAACCGCATTTCGATATCTTTTTTCGTTCAAAACTTATGACATAATAAATGTTTGAAAAAAATACAATTACCCCGTAGTTTAGTAAAAAATTGTTTAAAAACAAGTTTTTATTTATATGATCTAAAAAAATGGAACTAAATTAAATAATACCAGACCTGGAAATTGATCTTAACAAAAGTAATTCTAACAATCTTTTTTATGTATTTAATAAAATAATTTAACCCAGCTAAATCCCAGGACAAGCTCTTTTATTATATTAATTGTAAAATGTAATAAATTGATGGGTGTGATTTAATTTAATGTTTATTTTCTTTTTTTTAGACCAATCTTATTTTTTTTATTTCAGGGGTTTCGCTCTTATTCCAATGCGCCGCTTACCTTAGGACTCATACCTACACTTTGTTTTACATATTCTGAGAATTTAACGAGTAATCTGTAATGCCTCAATAAGTAAAAAATATAAAATTTTCCTCTTGAAATGCGGCATTTAAAAAATTGCTTATTTTTAGTCCACCTTAAAAATCCAATTTTTAAAAAAACCGTATGATTTTTTAGAGACATGCAAGGAATAATTTATATTTCCATAATTCAGGTAAAAATATTTAATTTTTCCCTTAAAATGTGGTATTATTAAAATTTTTCTTTAGTTAGGACGAAAGAATAAATGAAGATCTGATAGAGATGTTGACGACGATAAGACAAACGTCATACATTTTCGTCTACTTAGTGATTTTTTTAATTGAATTATTATACTTAGGTACCTACATACTTACAATTCAATTGCGTGTCAACCAACTATTACATATATCCTACTTCATACATAAATTGTAAAGATGTATGTGATATTTTCTATCGTTAAATTTTCATAATAATTTACTAAATAATCCCATTTTATTTCGCCTAAATTAATTTAATGGGTACCTACCTACTTACAGACGTATTATTATACGTCTTTTAAAAATCGGTTTTGTATTTAAATAATTAATGTTTCATATGTTCATAATAATTATTACAAACGTAAAAGAGATATATTTTATTTTATAATTCAAACGTTTTCGTTATAAAACCATAAACTCAACCATAGTTAGGTTTATGATGAAACGCATTAAATCATAAATATTCCCCAAACTCACATTTGTTTTAAGACAACCGGCAATAATGCATGATTGTACCATCGAATTGCGCGCCATCTCATACCGAGTAGCAAAAGTAAGCGGGCCGAAATCGAGCTTTGGACGCTCGCTTGGGCAAGCGAGAATCCAAATACAATACGTTTTCATACCGTTTAACTGAGCGTCTATTCGGAGTAGTTAGGTTTATGTTACTACCCACAAGTCAACATAATTTAAAATGACAGACAGACAGAACCGTATAAATATAGACAAATATGCTATTAAGTATAGATTTAGGATATCATAACATGGGCATAGGCTGGTTAAGGATACAATAATAATAAAATAAAATGCACCTACACTACAATAAATTTTACTAGAGCAAGTCTTGATCAGGATCTGAGCACATATGTCATATATTCAGAGGCGTGGTTATAAACTCATGTTGTTATGTTGAAATTTGGCATCTAAATAATTGAAACTATGTAACTATTTTATTGCAAAAATGTACCAGAATGATACATACCAAAAGGGGAAATCTTTAATTATTTAAATAATTATAAAAAGACAGATAAAAAGATTTAATATTCAACATTTGTGGACAAATTTACTACTTCATCGGAAACCAGTAGTTCCTCCCAAAAATGTCTTCGATTTTTAGGCATTAAGGGAAATAATTTTTTTATTATGTCATCTTTTGATTTTGTAATACCTCTGCACATTAATCTTGATTTTGGTCCATCCGCGCTTTTTAGATATTTTGCAGTTGAAAAATTTAGCTCTGTGTATGGAGAATCATATTCATATAAATACCACATACTAAAACAGCCTCTTCCGAATTTTAATTTCATGATATTACTTAGATACGGCTTTGGTGAATGTTTTTTAATTTTCGCCAATGAACTGTTATCTTTCCAGTCTTTAAATTCCGTTACCTCCATTGTCAAAACCTTCACTTGTTGGATGGCTCCTTGGAAATCATTAAAGTCATAAACTTTTCCACCACCTCCAATTTATGATGTTGAGTCATATGAATTTAAGGATTGTGTCACCTGTTGATGGAAACTGTCAGCCAGCGTAAATGTATGACCTGGCTCAAAATAGTAAATTTCTATAATGTTTGCAGCAATTTCTGATGAGTTAATGATACATGCAAGAAAAGAAAACAATGTCCAGTTTTTATTTTGTGCAGCACAATTATTGAGCCACATCTTAATAGTCAAAATGTCATGTTGACTCAGCAAATATTTGTGGAAGACGCTACAAATATCTTCTTTTTTGCGCCCTGCTAATGCAAGATGCCAGTACCGCTAGATAGGTATTATTGGTATAGTTCCTAATCAATTAAAAAAAGGTTTTCACTACACTTAAATTGGTTTAATGTTTTTGTTTTATATGATTTGGTAGGTTGTAAACAGCTCTAGAGTTTTCTGTTAACATAAGATGGTGTATTGGATAATTCACGTTCATTGTTCTTGTATTATATACAGGGTGAAATAAATTCGCTTCTCACCAGTAGGATCTCGGGAACCATAAGAGATACGTCTGTTAAATGGAGGTAAAGTGGCGCAATTGAAAGGTCATTAATATGCCATTGAGAAATTTAGAAAATTCCTACTACTTCCGGAGATATCCCTAATAACTCGAAAATCAGCAATTTTATTTTTTCCTTACTTTATTTGAAGAAATACTTAATGTAATATAAATTTAACATTATTATTGTTACTTTTTCTCCTTTATAAGATGGAAGTATTAAGTTTTAAATCTGACGTTTCGTGTCCGGGTCGCGTTTTTGTGTAATATACACGTTTACAGTACAGCCCCGCCTGCGAGTATTTTTGATTGGCTGCTGTTAATGATACAGCGATCCAGTATTCATAGTTATAATATACGTGACTACAGTGCACTACTAATGTGTATACATTTCGAAGTCTATTCCAGCCGTATATATTTTCCCTTTATTCCTTACAGAATTACATCTCTTTCTATGGGTTTCTTCAAGTTTATTAAAATTGTTATGATCACACATATTTTTTTCGATAAAGTATCTTTTTATATTTGTTACTGGCGGCTAGCGCCACGGATTCCACTTTGGTTTTCACATTGATAGGTATTATTATGGCTTTCATGGCCCTCCGCTCTCTTCGCTCGCTACGGGCCTCAATCAACAAGAACTAACCAAAACTAACCCACGGCTAACCCAAACTAACTCAAAATGAAGAAAAAAGTTAAATCAATAAAAAAACAATAAATGAAACATCTGCCGTACCGACGGGAATCGAACCCGCAGCGCAGGAATGACAGGCAAGTATTCTGCCTATTACATTGTAGAAAGTTTTGCTAGAACGTAGAGACATGCAGACATATGGCGTCGCGATCCGCACTGTAACCGCATATATTATTTCTAGGTACACTCAAGCCGTGTATGATTTATGCCAACCAATAATATTCAATAAAAACGAAGTTAACACTGTATTCATGTATATTATACAAAAACGCGTCCGGGCCCCCATAATCAACTTAATTTTTTTAAATACAGACATGGATTTTTTATTTAATTTTTTAGAAGTCTTTGGTCCTCCAAAACCAACGATGTATCACACTTATCAAAAAAAAAATATATCGCCCCATCTGTCTAACACATTATCTCATATGGAAAAAATTTAGATTTGTTGATTTATTGATGTGTGATATATCCTTGATTTTAGGAGACTAAAGGCTTCTAAAAAATGTAATAAAAAATCCAGGTCCGTATTTAAAAACAAGAAGTTGATGATGGGTGACCAGATACGAAACGTCAGATTTAAAATTTAATACTGCCATCTTATAAAGGAGAAAAAGTGGCAACAATAATGTTAAATTTATGTTATATTACCTCTTCAAATAAAGTCAGGAAAAAATAAAAATAAAATAGCTGCTTTTGGGTGTTTTTTTTACGGATATCTCCGGAAGTAATCGGAATTCTCTAAATTTCTCAACGGCATATCAATGACCCCTAAATTGCGCAACTTTGTCCCCATTTAACCGGCTTCGTATCTCTTATGGTTTCTGAGATCCTAAAGGTGAGAAGCGAATTTGTTTCACCCTGCATGTGATATGTTTGCAACTCAAACATACCTCTGTTCTTAAAAAGTACATAAAACATTCATCAATATATCTGATATGCCACATATGGTTATCCTTATTAAACATTCCCCTACATCTATCGTTGCCACAAAAATGTATTCGATATTTCATTACAGATTCAAAATTTGCATTGTAAATTTGCCTTGATTCCATATTCTATTTAGTCTCTGCAGCAGAGATAGATCCACCTCCAGTCCCGAAACTTGGTGGGTTCGACAATATCCATGTTTGTTTTATCAATTAACACATTTTCTGCTTTTTAAATTTTGAGAGTTTGGTTTTAAAAGGTAGTAAGTTTGTTATGCCTTCATTTAATATTAGCTTATTTTCTAAGAACCAGTCATTAGCTCTGTTAAAAATGGATGTACCCATCAACATCAAATCACTAAGTGCTTTTCCTTTGACAATAATGTTTGTGTCATCTGCATAGCAGGTTATATTTTCATTCTCTGACATAATTATGGAATCAAGGTCATTAAGAAAAATCACAAACACAACGGGTCACAGTATACAACCCTGTACGATTCCCAGTGTACTCCTCATCAAAGATAAAAAAGTTTGTCCATTCTTTACCATTTTCATCTTTTGTTGTCTTTCTGATACATATGATCTAAATAGATCCAAAGCACGAACATCATATCATTCCAATTTTCCAAGAAACAGTTCTGATTCAATACAATCATATGCCCTTGACACATTCAAGCATATGCCAAGAGCTGAATTTCCCTTTTCCAGTCAATTCGGGAAATTCCTGGTGAACTGAAAGACAGCCGTCGATTTGCCGGTTCGCAAGTCTATTTCACATTGCTAGTTCAAACACTTTTGAGAATGCAAGCAAGGGACTTATTATTATTGGTATATAATTTTCTAAGAGGTCTGAGTTCCTTTCTTATCCCTATCTTAACCAACTCAAACTAACACAAAATGAATCCAAAGCAGGCACGCAGCTCACACTAACCAGTACTAAATAATACAACTATTTAAAAACGCCCCTTTTATTATAAGAATATATACTAAGATAACTTTTATACTTGACGTTTGCGCCAGGTCAGTTTGCATAAGGCTTTTCAATCGAACACTATTAAAACAGTATTTATCGAGAAATGTAAATTTGGGTGAAGGGGCTATACTAAACAATTACTTAGGAGTAATTATTTAAAAAACCCCTTCGTTAGTCATAGGAAAATATTAACCTAACTTTTATATCTGATATTTCCACCAGGTAATTTTGTTTAAAACTCTTCTATTGAACACTTGAGATTATACTTAACAAAAAAACGTATATTACTCAACATGAAGCTTAAAATATCAGCATGAATATATTATATATGTTTATCAATTCTTAAGACATTACATTTTTTGAAAACATCAGATGATTATTTGGATCTCATTATTTCAGAGCGTTGATGGTGTGGTTGAAAGCATGAAGATTGTAACAGAATCAAATTCTGATAGAGTTGCAAGGTATGCTTTTGAATATGCCAAGCGAGAAGGAAGAAAGAAGATAACCACTATTCATAAAGCTAACATTATGTAAGTTTATTGGCTTTGCAGTCTTGGGCATCTCGTTATTATTTTTGAAATTTTGTTTCACAGGAAGTTATCTGATGGACTTTTCCTGGAAACTTCGAAGAAAATTGCCAAAGAATACCCAGAGATTGAACATAATGATATGATTATAGACAACTGCTGCATGCAACTAGTTTCAAAGCCTCATCAATTTGATGTTATGATTATGACCAATCTTTATGGAAGCATTGTTTCCAATGTTGTTTGTGGACTTATTGGTGGAGCAGGTATTTTGTCTGGAAAAAATTATGGAGATCATGTAAGTTTCTTTTGTCCGATTAACCCAATATCAAAAAGGTGTATGGTTTGTACTACAACACAGTTTCATACACAATATCAAAATATAATTTTTGCACTCTACCGCGTTTCGCTAATCATGTTACTTATATTAGCATCATCAGGAGATGATGATCAGTTTTAATACTCTCCTGATAATGCTAACATGGTTAGTGAAACACGTGTCGATTGTAAAAATTCTGTTTCAGAATTGTGTTTTAGTACAATTTGCTGAAGGTTCCAGGCACCAACTTAATATATGGTTTGTAGTTAGTAAATTTTATATATTCAGTAATTTATTATTTTGCTTAGTACATATTATTATTTATATAGTTGGATTTACATGGACTATTTTTCAGCCAATTTATTAATCAATAGTTTAAAAATTTTTATTATAATCTTATTTTCCCTGCAAATATTTTATTAGTTTACTTTTAAATGTATCACTAATAAGATGAAGTATATTCAACTTGTTCTAATTTATTGGTCAAAATCTGGGGATGTTAGTTGTTGCTTATCTTTGTTGTTCTGCTAGAGTACCAAATATCGCAGTTTTGGGGTTATCTATTTTCACATTTTTTTCAAGCAGTAGAAATGGTACTGCCCAGAAGTGTCAACTAGCAGGTTAATAAATCTATCATGTGAATTTCTTTATTTTTATATTCTTTTAACTGAAACTTATACAGAGTGTGTTTAGCTTCGGTTAACAAATGAGATATACATTTTTAATATTAATTTCTCAGAAAATTTGCTCAATACTTACTAAAATATGCTCAGGTCATAAAGTTGTAATACAGTTAAATTTAAAATATTTACCTTATCATTGGAAGGTGCAAAATATCATATACTACTAAAATAGGGCCATTTCACCTCAATTAATTATAGTTTAAATAATGAAGGTTTTAGTTGTGTGTGATTTTTGATCATGAATTGTTATATACCACTTGTTTTGATTCGTCTATCTCTATTCCACTAAAGAGTTTCAAAGTATTGAGTGCATAAAATTGCTATGTATGCTTATAGTTTTGTCATTTCCAAGCTTTTGAATATAGGTATAACTTGCATATTTATCATATTGAATCCATTCAAAGATAATTTTTGAAGCTTATAATTTTAAAAATGATGGTAAGTATCAATTTGTTTTCAACGTACACATGAAGATATACTAAATAAAAATGTTCACCATTTAACTAGCCATTTCACATACAAATATTCTGAAATTAGTACTATTTTACGTACAGTATGTGCAAAAATTACAAACATGATTCAGAACTTTCTTCCAACAATGTAAATCGCCTTAATCAATATTTCCACATTAAATACTTTCAATCTCCCACAGGTTCCTTTTATTATTTCTTTTGACGCGTTCAGCACAAAAATCCTGGGTAGTGAATAAGAGTGAGCCGTCAGATTTAATGCTCCATAAGTTACAATAACGTTAACGCTCTTTCGGTAAATTTTTTGATATATACGAGTTTTCTTGAAAACGGCTAACACTGAAGTTTTTGAATTTGGCTAGGCAACATTTGGGGGACAGCCTACCGTCAATTGATTTTGGCGATACGATTTTCCGTTTCCCAGTTCACGATGACTGTCGAAAAAGAGAATCAGGAAAGGATTTTTTGGGCATGTATATTTTTGAAAAAGTGTCACTTTGGGTCGTTATAGCGCCTAAAAGGTCGCGAGGATCGAAAAAACCGAGACGACGACAGTTCGATAGGGTATTTCTAGGAGACAAACCTAAATGCTTCTCTGTTTCGAAAATATCGGAAAAATTGCCTTTAGAGGGGAGATTTGCAAAAAAAACGATTTGTAGTGCAAAAAAAATTAAGGTTTTTAGTTCTTTTCACAAGAGATATTTGTTTTTAGAAAAATCGATTACTTTACGAGATTCTATATAAAACCTCGTACAAGAAGACACTTTAGAAATGATGATGCCTTTTATACAGGGTGAGTTAGTTCAATTTAAATTTTTCACCATTTCGAATTTTGGCACGACACATCACCACATATTTTATTACTGGAAGATCGAATAATTTGGGTCAACCAAACTTAAAGAGAGGAGGGTTACGAGTCCAACATACCCAAAAAATGCATCGATACTATTGAAAATACCGAATTGGTGATATTTTTTAGTCAGTTGGAAAAGTCTACTTTAAGCGTAGATGCTAGTGAAAGTGAAATTTCATA
>MU186895.1:0-24341 GCA_016904865.1 Pissodes strobi
CACACTGTTCCTGCTCTATATCAACGATCTCTTAGACAGGACAATCATTTCTATTTACTGCTTTGCAGACGGCAGCACTCTTATATCCTCATTCATGTCGCAGACTCCAATGACCGGTGCTCCATCAGTGAGGATATGAACGTAATCGTGGAATGGAGTGAGAAAAACAATGTCCAGTTTAACGCGCAAATACTCAAGCAGCTGTCTTCTCAAAAAAAGCACGAACACCGCAGGATGACTTATCAATGAAAGGACAAACACTGACTGTTGTTGGGCAAGTAGAGAACAACATGTCTTGGCGTAATCACGTCACCAAAACCTCCAAGCACAGTATAAAAGCTAGGAGCACTCTATAGAGGTAAAAAAATTGTATACACCTCATCAGCACTTACTGCTTTATAAGGTTCAGATAAGACCATCTCTGGAATACTGTTCCCATGTGTAGAGCTCGGCACCCACAATATATTGGACTCCATACAGAGGAGAGCAGTTCGTCTTGTGGATGGTCCAGAATTGACTAAAGACCTTGATAGCCTTGAACATCGAAGACAAGTGGCGGACCTATCTCTTTACTATCGATACTATTACTGAAGGTGTTCGAACGAGCTGGCACTTATGATTCCGCCCAGAGTTGTGCCAAACAGAAACACCCGTCAGACACAAGCTGCTCATCAACATACGATTCAGTTGCGAGCACCTAGGACGTCCCTGTTACGGGACTCCTTTATCTGGAGGACTGTCATGAGTCTTGCTCTGGAATCGACTTTCGAGTAACGCCTTTTCCGAAAACTACAACCTATAGCGCTTCAAGTCCAACGTCCACCATCTTCTCCGCACACGCTCATTGAGTGGTATAGGTTTTTCCTTTTGTGTGTGTGCCGAACATAGAAAAAAAACGCACACAACCACTGGAAGTAGGTTTTATGGCATCACTCAGCACATATTACATTTCAGAAGTACAAAAATGGATGCAGCTACATCCAGGGCATCCTACCACCATATTCCAAACAGGCAAGCTGTTTGGCAATACACGCTACTAGTATCCAGACACTATACACTGTGTCTACTTAAGTTGGAACCATATGGAACACTTTTTTATTATTGGTTTTATGAAAAAACGTTATTCTTCATAAAAAGTTCTGCATGGTCTAAAATCCAAAATGCAACCATCAGATATAAATTTTTTGCAGTTATATACGAGGTTTGTCAAAAAATATAAATTTTGCTCAAGAGCAAAGTACCTTTATTTTTGATAATATCGAAAATTATTATAAAGAAAAGTTGTTTAGAATTAAAAGTTATTTTCAAATATGCAATTACAACCATTTAGCATGTTATCATTCTTTTAACAGATAAGAGAGATAAATACAAATAATTTATAATGTAAATCATAAATAATCACAAAACCTGAATTTTCATGCTAAATTTTTTCTTCATTTTGGGCATGTCTTGGGTAGTGTTTGTTTACTGCGCCTCCGTAGCGAGCGAAGCGAGCGGAGGGCGGCGTTGCACGAAGTGAAAAAAATGCAGATGTAAACATTATGATGCTCTCGCCAACAGAAAAGTTGAAAAAAGACCGCTGTCTGAAGTAAAACTGCCATATTAACTTTAACTACTTATAAAGAGGCCCTTACATCTTTAAGTAAAAGGCCTAATAAGAAACCTAAGCAGAACTTTGATTATAATGCAAAACGAGGGGGAAACCACCTTAGAATTTTGGTGTACAAGCTAAAAGAATTTTTAGAATTTATTAGTATTTTATAGAATTTAATTAGAATGGCTTAGAATTTATTCAGAATTTTTACCTATTGCGCATGCTTAAACGCACGCGCAGGGGACCAGCCACACCACGTCGCTGGTCGGCGAACTTGCCTAATAAATAATTTGTTTTACAAACTCTCCTAGATTTTTTTAAAAACCATTACATAAAAATTAGCATTTTTTAGAATTTAGAATTTTTGATGTACAAAATTACCCCCGAAACCACCTCCCAATTTTGATGTGCAAGCTAATAGAATTTTTATAACTTTTTAGAATTTATTTGCATTTCTTACAATTATCAGAATTATCAGCGGACCGGCCACACCGCACCGGGCGGCGAACTTGCGCAATAAATATAGTTTTTTTTCAAGAAATTTTTTAAATTTTTAAGAATTTTTTGAAACAATTACATGAATATTAGCATTTTCCAGAATCTTAGAATTTTTGGTGTACAAAATTGGATAGGTGGGATCCCCTCGATGCAAAAGTAAGTAACAAAGGACTAACTAAAAAAAAATAAGAATGTTGCTAAGCAAAAAAAGGACAAATGGATTCCAAAAAATAATGAAGATAGTAGTTCTGATGAAGATGAGGGGAATAATGATGCAACTTGTATGAATTGTATGAAAGTTTAATCAAATACTGAAGCCGAAAGACGGCTGGATAAGGTGTCAACATGGTCAAGGTTGAGCCCACGAAGCTTGCGCCAGGATAGATAAAATCCTGCGATTTTTGCCGATAAGTTGTCGCTTTTTCATGTTTCAGAATAAATTTTAAGCTTTTGACTTTGCTTTTTATTTCATAAATAAAAAGTTTTATGAATTCTTAAATTAATATACCTATCCCGTTTTAGCCTAGGTGGCCAAAACGAGACACTGACACTTCGAAAAATTGAGGAAAAATTAGGTGGCGCTCCATCGTCCATATACCACAGTTCCTGCCGAATTAAAAGCGGCAAATCTTCCAGAAGAATTGGCAAAGTGTTTTGCAAAAAATTTAGGTAAATATTTATATTCAATTTGTCTGGCAATACCACAGGACAAATAAGGTATCGACCGATAATACCTGGCCCAACATTTATTCTAAATCGATTTTAAATTGATGTTGGTGGTGGGCAACTTTAATTGCAGGAACATTGAGGATGTTCGTTGTGCAGGTTGGTAACTCCTGAACTTGTACAGCAAATAAGATTTTCTTACTAAAATTTAGATTATGGATTCCTCTGTTCCGAATATAAGCAAGCAGAACTAGCTTAGCTGACACCTAGTAAAATAGTTAGTCCATAAAGTCTAAACCACATACGAAATCAGCTAATTTAGAGAGAGGAGATGGATTATCTTTGCAGTCCAGAAAGTAGCACTTTTTAATTTGATGAGCTTTGTTAGATGAATGATAATGATGTTTTATATTGGCTGAATGAGTTCTGCATTAAGACCATATATATTTCTACTAGGTTTACTTTTTAGATAGTTATGCAACTTATTTCATTATAAACTACTTCCCTGAAGCTGAATATACGCACTTTAACTTTCTGAGTATTTTTAGGTGAATCAAATCAAATCACCGAATACTCTGTAGAATATCTTGAGCTATATTATAGAAAAATACATCAAACTGAGCTAGTGTGATGATATCATTTTTAGAAATATCTTTGCTTATACCTCTGTGATAATTTACTATATGCCACGTTGTTTTAGCTGAGTTTCTGAATCATTAAGTTTTATCTTAGATTCCCGTATGGCACCTTGGTACTGCTTATTATAATTTCAACTGAGAAATTGCTTATGCATTACTTTCAATCTGTTATTGAATCAACTAGTGCTACTGATCTGCTTTGGAAAATAAGAGCCGATGGGGGGGGGGGGGGGGGGGGGGGGGGGGGGGGGGAGGCGGGAATAGGCGAAAGTCTTTGAACTGTTTGGACGTGATACGGGCGCAAAAATTGTTCTCTTAAAATGTCATGGTTTTAGGAAGCTCCAACTCACGTTCCAACCGCCGTGTACTGATGCTTGGTTCTTCTTCAACTCTTACCAAAACTTCCTCTTCTTTTTAAACAGTTCGAGTTGTCCGCATACGACCCCCTACATTAATATTCCCTAACACTTTGAGGTCCATTTCCTTGGCAAAACCCGTACACCAAAAACATGTCAACCTTTTCGGAGTTCGTATAGTTGTCCATATTTAACGTAATCATAAAACAATTTAGAAGTTAAATAGTGGCCTAAATGTTCAAACTTTGACTGCAATTTGTCAACAGAAATATTAAATGTCATAGGCACAAGAAAATATAAGAAAAATCTTCCAAATACATTGTTTTACTAGAAAATAATATCTGATTTGTCAATAAGTCAATGACATAAAAAATTAGAATATATAGGTAACTACATATGACGTCACTTTTATAATACTTCCGGTTAATTACAGACGGTTACTATATGTCAACAGAAAACATCATAAATTATTAATATTGATTTGTACGTTTCTGAAAATTTTTGAAAAAACCAATATTTTTTTATTCCTTGACGCCCTCTGCAGGCTAAATAAAGCAATTTTGCACATAGGTAAGTTCGCTTAAATCGACCTATTTTGACGTCAATCGTCTGTCATCAAACGTTGTACACGTCTTTTCCGGTCACCCTGTATATTAAGAGAAATGTGTTTATATTTTAAGTGAACTGACCTGTATATTCCTCTTTCTAACAGTCTTGTAGATTGTTCTTTAATGTTTTCAGATATGCCTGACACCTTTATCTATTAATTCCTCTTTCTAACAGTCTTGTGGATTGTTCTTTAATGTTTTCAGATATGTCTGACACCTTTATCTATTACAATACAATACAATAACCAATAAATAATGAAAAACTTCCATGAGAATAATATATTACAGGGACACAAATATCCGCACAATATTGTCTGCTTAACACGTTAATTTTATGCTACTGTTTTTCTCGGGTTTGACGAAGATAATACATTGATCTTCAACACCAAACCGATAGCAGGTTTGATATATTTATTTCAAAAATTATATAAAAAATCGGCAAAAATAGCTTGTAATAAGAGGTTTTCAAAACGAAAAAAGCTTACTATAGATTTGATTTAATCTGCAACTGTGGTGAAGAAGTTTGTTCTACGGGGAGTCCAAATAGCGTGGACTACTATTGCCATCTCCCAACCCAGAGTTGCGAGATCCCTTAAATTAGAGAAGCGTTGTCTTTTTTTAAGACCATTCAAAATACGTGACCGTGAGATTATAGGAAAGGTGAAAAATTTCAAAAAGTAATGCTCTTAATAACTCGCAAATGATTAACGTGAACGAGAAACATTAAATAAGGACAAACCATTAGTGTTGTTCTAATAACACAAAAATCTGGGACGCTTTTCAGTACCTCACCGTGTAAATCAACCACCATCTTGATAACAAGGCCGGATAACTAAGAAACGCGGTAGCTAATATGGCCGCCCGATCTGGGACCGAAACTAAATGCTGCCAAGGGTATATTTCGAGTTTTTAATATAACATATGTTTAAACTTGAAATTTGTGCATTTGCAGTGAACAATGTATACAAAGCAAGTAATTTATTGCGTTAATGGCAAGGACATTGTCCTATGTTCGTAAAAATATACTCTTAACCATACTACACTACACTATACTTCCTAATTATTCTACATTACACAACTAAATAGTTATGAACTGATATGGTAAATATGGTATATTTATAAATTAATAGCCATAGTCCATATTTTTTACATGATAGCATATTACATGATAGCATATTATAATTGTTAAATTACTTATAATAATTCCTTTCTATGATGGGTATGGCTCCCAAACGATTTTCTGTTTTTATTTTGGTAAATGACATGTAATAAACTATTTAAAATAATTCATGTATATATTTTTTTAAGTCAAAAAGTAACAAAAGTACTTTATATATGGATTAATACGTTTTACATTAACAGAACCTTCTCCCTACTCGCGACGCCATCTTAGATGTAGATATGAGGCCTTCTAGTTCAGAGGATGGTGGTAAATCCTTAACCTGGCGTTTCAATTGGTAATTCCCAAGTATGTCCATATCATATTATTCGTTAGATCGTTAGTAAAACAGTAGTGTAGGTTTTTTACTAAAAGTTTTAAGTGATTTTTTAAATTGTTTAATATGCCAAAGAGCAAGCATCCAGTTTGGGTACACTGCGATTGTTTTAAATATAAAGAACAGTTTCAATTGGGTCAGGGGTGAGACATTCAAGAAGGAAATGCAAGGTGTCTGAATGGATAACCACATAAAAACATGTGCTGTTCAAGCTCTGAACAAAGAATATAGATTTAGGACACCGAATTCCAGGAGCCTCGACTATCTACCAGTAAAGCTAAGTACCATTTAAATTTGTCCATGTTTACGAAATTACAGTAATCATTTCTCAAAGCTACTATAACTACATATAATAATTTTACTATATGGGTAGGTCGTACGTATAAGGCAACATCAAGTTGCATTTTCGGAATACTTGGTATTAACTTTTACTTGAATGCTCCTGATATTGCTATACGAAGGGCGGCTTACTCGTCAAAATTTGTTCAGCGATTTCGAAAATCGCAGAAGTTTCGACGATTTTTAGGAGATTTCGAGATTTTGAAAGGATTTCGGCTTTTCGGACACTGAATGTGGGTCGTACGAGGGGTCGTAGAAAACAAATTCAAAGTTTTTGTCGGTTTTTCCGGGAAAAAATTATTTGCAATTTTCCAGTTGCTGAAACTATCACCGATCTTGACGAAATTTGGCATCAGGGTAAATTTTGAGATGCCCATCACGAATCTGAAATCAATTCGATCGGGCGACGTTTCTTTTTCAAGATATTCACATTCAGAGTTCAAAATCATATTCTGACGATTAATGCGGCAATCTGGTAGATTCTGTAACGCTCATCACAATTCTGAAGTCAATTTGACCGGGCGACGACGTGCGACGCCGTTTCGCTTTCGAGACATTCACCCTTAAAGTTCAAAATCGTTTTGTCACGATTCTCCCTTCTTTTAATTGAAACCAACACATTTCAATCACTTAATAAGTTTAAATGAATGATCAAGTGCTTAAATAAAATTGGTTGATTTTAATTAAAGGAAAATACTGTTTTCAAAGTTGAGGATGAAGATCTCTAGGGCGGAACGTCGTCGAATTGACACCAGATTTGTTGTGAGCATCTCAAGTACTACCTCGAGTACTACCATGACCATGATGCCAAATTTCTTCAAGAATGACGATATTTTCAGTAATTGGAAAATTGAAAATCTATTTTTTAGGAAAAACGGACAAAAAAGTTTGGATTCGGGTTCAACGATCCACAGTCGACACCCTAATACCAATAATACCCAACAAAATTTTAAGAAATCATTTTTTTATTATCAGAAGAAAAAACCTCGGAAAAAAACAGGAAAAACCAGCAATAGTGACCATGTTGTTCAAGAATTTCGAGGGGATCCACTAAGGATTTCGAGAAATCCACTTGGATTTTGAATAGGATTTCGGGATTTCGAAAGTATTTCGGATGCGATTTTGAGTTTTCGAAAGGATTTCGCGGGAATTCGGAAAAAATTGTAGAGCGATTCCGGGAGTGAGTCTCCCGGAATCGCTGTTGATTTTCCTCCGAAATCATTTCGAAATCCTTCCAAAATCCTGAAATCCATCTGAAATCGATTCGAAATCCCGAAATCCTGTCCATAGTGGTATCATGTCGAAATTCTTGAACAACATGGGTAACTATTGCCGTTTTTTTTTTCTTCTGTAAATATAAAAATTATTTCTTATATTTTTGTTGGTAATTATTGCTATTAGCATGTGGACTGTTTTTTCGGATTTTTTTTACATACCCCTTATTTTTGAGTCGTAGAACACGAATTCAGTTTTTTGTCGGTTTTTGCAGAAAAATTAATTTTCAATTTTCCACTTACAGAAACTATCGCCGATCTTGATGACATTTAGTATCATGGTAGATATTGTGATGCTCATCACAAACCTGAAGTCAGTTCGATCGGGTGACGTTTCGTTTTCGAAATATTCATCCTCAAATTTGAAAACCGTTTCCCCTCATTTTCCCCTTCTTTTAATTAAAACCATCACATTTTAAGCAATTTATCAATCATTTAAACGATTAAAATGATTCAAATGTGTTAGTTTCAATTAAAATACGGGACAACCGTGACAAAACGGTTTTGAAATTTGAGGATGAATATCTCGAGAACGAAACGTCGTCGCCCAATCGAACTGACTTCAGATTTGCGATGAGCGTTCCAAAATCTACCAGAATGGCACATTAATCATGAAAATATGGTTTTGAAATCTGAAGATGAATACCTTGAAAACGAAACGTTGCGTCGCCCTATCGAATTGACTTCAGATTAGTGATGAGCATCCCAAAATTTACCATGATGCCAAATTTCATCAAGATCGGCGATATATTAAACTTTTTGGACTTAAAGATAACAAAGACAAGAGATTCGCTTAAATTTGATATAAGTGTGTCCCGGATAAGAATGAACTCTACAGGGATCTCGTAAACCATTAGAGCTACAGATATGTTTAAATTAGGAAAAAAATGCGCCCCACTGAACCCTGCAATATAATGTTTTAAAATTCGAAAAATTCCGAATATTTCCGAAGATATTCGGAAAAAGCCGAAAATTCGCGTTTTCGTATTTATTTTTTTCTGACACTATTTGAAAAGATATGACAAAATAAATTTCACCTTCTTTTTTGCCACTTTTTCTCTCGACTTTTTCTGCTCTACAAGCCTACTTTCTTAGATTTTCAATCTGACGTTTCGTTTCTTCGTAACCATCATCAACTTCATTTTTTAAGTCAAAAAATTATGTTTTATTATACACACTTTTTTCCACACATTTTTCCGACGTTTCGATCTAAAAAACTATCATCAATGCTAGTTGATGATGATTGTGGAGGAACGAGGTGGAGGAACGAAACGTTGGATCAAAAATCTAATTACTTCATCTTGAAGTGGAGAAAAAGTGACAATAAAAATGTAAAATTTATTTTGATCTATCGATTTTAGTCTAAACGGAAAATAATCAATTTCTCTGTAACTAAATATTTAAAGCGATATGATAAAATAAATTTATTTTTTCCTATTTGCATAATTAACAAATCTTAATAATCTACTACGTAGTAAAAAGAAATTTAATAACAAAAATATTATGGTTTTTACGAACAATAACAATTTTTGATCTTCACTTATTAAGGTATGTATAATATTAATTTAATATTAATATTACATAAAAAGTTATTTCTGGTGCTCAAAAATCCCTCCCTCATTTTCTAAAGACAAATAACAATCATGAACAATTTCTGTCATTACGTTTTCTAATATTGTCGGTGTTATTTTTCTAATGGTTGCTCGTATTTCAGCTTTTAATTATTCGGTGTTTTCAAGAGATTTCCAGTAGACTTCATTTTCTAGGTACCCCCCCCCCCCCCCATAGGAAAAAATCTAGAGGTGTTATATCTGGAGATCCTGGAGGCCAGGTTATCGGACCATGAGTGGCAATTAAATTATTTTCGAAGCGGTCTCTTAAATATTCCATATTATTTCGTGAATTGTGCCCCATCTTGTTGGAACCACATGTGGTTTGTTACTTGTAGAGGGAGGTCATCCATAGCATCTTCTATTTCATTCCTTAAGAATAGCCCATATCTCTCGGAATTGAGTGTTCCTTCGTAAAATATGGGTCCGATGATTCGGTTTGCGAAAATACCATACCAGACATTTGTTCCAAAGCGATTCTGGTATCTGGATGTTCGAAATCGATTTTCATTTTTCCTTGACCAATAATGTCTATTAAATATACCATTATTGGAAAAATAGCTTTTGTCAGTGCAGACAATTTTATGAGGAAATTGCGGATTTTCATCGCATTGTCTGGTGAACCACTCACAAAAAGTCTTTCTGCGCTCTTTATCTCCAGGATGGCAGATGCGGTATTTATACGGGCGGTATCCTTCTCTATGAAGAATTCGTTGAGCCACTGTTTTTGGTACCGCATGTTCTTCTTCAATAGTACGAAGTCCTATGGAATCATCTTCTTTTACAGCCAGCAACACTCTCATCACCTGTTCAGGGTCATGGTTGTTTTTTCGATGTAACACTGGTTACTGGTTTGTCAAATGCGCCATGTTCTCTTAAGTTTGTAACTAACCTTTTAAAAATTGATCAACCGGGTTGACGCCGTTCAGGATATCTTTGAAAATATCGCCTCTCTGCTTGTGCACAATTTTTGTGACTCGATCAGGTCAAACTGTTCTTCATTAGAATAATGTGAAGGGTGCAGGGGAAAAACAATCTAAGCGCCATTTCCATAGGAAACTTTTTTATTATTGATTTCACAGAAAATTAAATTCTTGATAAAAGTTGGTGCTTGGAAAAAAACTAATTTTGATATTGCTAAATTAAGGATAAGTTATACAGGGTACTCAAAAAATACAAAAATGATGGTTAAAAAAACAAAAACTTTGGAATATCGGAAAACCTTCTACATAAAAAATAAAGCTCTTATTAAGATAAAAATAAAAGTCGAATACCATTTTTTCCAAAACTGCATCGTTGCTGAAAAAAATAAGGACAAAATTAAGAAAAAGAGGGTTTTTTTCAATAATTTACGTGGATTTTCTCCGCAACGGTGCACTTTTGGAAAAAATGGTATAAAACTTTTATTTTTATCTTAATACTAGTTTTATTTTTTCTGTAGAAGGTTTTTCGAAATTCCAAAGTTTTTGTTTTTTTAGCCATCATTTTTCTTTTTTTTGAGTACCCTGTATAACTTATCCTTAATTTAGCATTGTCAAAATTAGTTTTTTTCCAAGCACCAACTTTTATCAAGAATAAAATTTTCTGTGAAATCAATAATAAAAAAGTTTCCTACGGAAATGGCGCTTAGATCGTTTTTCCCCTGTACCCTTCATGTGCCATCTCCCTTTATTTTTATAATAAAATGCAACAGTTTAATATAATCACAAATGAAAAATTTACAAATGACTGATATCGATTTCCCAATTGACAGATCGAAAGAAATGCAATTGTTTAATTTCAAAGCCGCCTATCGATGTTAAAAAGATACGCTTGGTTGGGGTGGTTAAATTATGAGTAAGTATTTGAAAGTCAAAAATAAAATGTTTTCCTCGTAGAGGAGAAAACATGGCAATGAGAATGAATTTTAAAATAACCTCTGGAATTGAATAAAAAATATATGAAAACGCAATATTGTGAATTACTGGGCCATGCCGAATTTTCGCAATTGGATATTTTTTCTCATTCTACTAAAAGATACAGACTAAAATAAATTCCATATTTATTGCCACTTTTTCTCCTCTACAAGATGACGTAGTTAGATTTTTGACTCGATGTTTCGTTCCTCCGCAATCATCAACTAGCACTGATGATGATTTTTTAGTCCGAAACGTCGGAAAAGATGTTAAGCGTGATATGTCATTGAATTTAGAATTAAAATTAAAGTTTATTAGGAATAAAACATTTTTCCACTATTTAAAAAAATTAAGTTGAATCTAAGAAAGTGGGCTTGTAGAGCAGAAAAAGTAGCAATGAGAATGTGAGATTTATTTTGTCATATCTTTTCAAATAGAGTCAGAAAAAAATAAAAACAAAATCACGAATTTTCGGTTTTTTCCAAATATCTTCGGAAATATTCGGAATTTTCCGAATTTTAAAGCATCATTATGCAGGTTCAGTGCAACATATCTGTAGCTTTAATGGTTTAAGAGATCCCTGTAGAGTTCACTCTTATACGGGACACCCTGTATATAGGAAACCAACAACAACAGATGCAATAATTCACAAAGATTCTAACCAATCTTGGCAAGTAAAACTTTCTGCTTCTCATAGTCTCATCCATAGACTTTTCAGCTTTCCCCTAGACTCGGCGAGTTTCCAAAAAGAAGTATCCATTATCAAACAGATTGCAATTAATAACAGTTATAAGATAGCTTTGATTGACAAATTAATAAAGAAAAAACAGAAGAACATTTTAACTAAGCAATTTTATAACCCTACGTTAGAATTAGAAAAGGAACCGTTTAAATTTATCAATTATATTCCGAAAATTACGAAAAGTTTCAAAAAAAATTAAATAAATTTGGCTGTAAAAACAATTCAGGTTAATAAGAATAATCTAGGGAGAAGACTAATAAACAATAAAGACAAAATTGACAAACAATCTAAATTTGGTGTTTACAAAATAAATTGTGTGAACTGTGAAGCTGTATACTTAGGACAAACTGGTCGAAACTTAAATATGTATTAGGATTAAAGAACACAAAAAATCGATTTTACATAATATTAAAAACTCTGGCTTAGCAAAACATTGTATAGAAAATAACCATTTTATAGATACGAATAATGTCAAACTTTTACACTCGGAAACA
The DNA here is from genome assembly GCA_016904865.1 of Pissodes strobi. Classification (NCBI taxonomy): domain Eukaryota; kingdom Metazoa; phylum Arthropoda; class Insecta; order Coleoptera; family Curculionidae; genus Pissodes; species Pissodes strobi. The sequence goes on from MU186895.1 coordinate 12,211, forward strand.
AGAAGGAAAAGGCTGAACCTTTTGGGGTACCTAGACATCCAAAAGTCACAAAAACCAGACGTTTTAAATACGAACGATCAACTGACCTGCTCTTTAAACACCTGCATAATTGACAGTGCAATAAAAAAAAATACCGTCAGGCGGTTTAGTATAAGGGTATATCAATTTAGATTTTAGTATTCAACTACTCTTGATAAAGGCCTCATCAAGCCGGAACATATGTAGAGAAAAATATCTTATTAAATTATTTTGAAACATCTAAAAACAGTGTACTAATTATCCCTAGTATTATTATTCAACGATGTTTCACAAGGATCCTACCGCAGAAAATATTCATTTTATAAGAAATATTTAAAGTATTATTTGGATTGCCCCGTGGATTACCCAGTACATCTTGCCAGGCTCTGTAATATATTAATTTGAATAATCATCTACCTAACTGCCAAATTATAAACATAATAATCAGGTATTTATTATGCCGATCTGTATACTATATTCACTTTTGGTGCACTCATTCCCATCAACGGCGGCGCTTAGCAAGCGGGAGGTACCCGGATCGATGCCCGGCGCATCCAAAAAATGTTTTTCTTAATTTTATTTAGTTTCCAATATCGCTTTGTTTTCATTTCTGTCGTGTGGTTCTAAGCACACACCGTGATTTTTTTATTACTTAGAAATCATTTTAACTAGGCTTCTGAAAAAGAGTAACACTACTTTCAATGCATTTTTATGTTGGTATCTTAGTACCTACTTAACGCAGAACAGTTCCTTTGGGGCTCCTAACCTCTAGTTTTTGTGCGATATTTAGCTTGGGTAAGGAAAGGGCATAAGGGCCTCCCTAAGAGATATGGCTCCAATAAAATTACCTTCTAAAAATATTTTTGAAGCCTCGCTTTCTCCTTAAGCATTTTTAATAAAACATCTGAATGAGTGATATGTGAGTACGAAAAAAAAACACTTGCATTTGCCAAGATTATTATCGTAATGTCGTATGATTTGTTCTACAAAATGGAGCTAAATATACATAATTATGTGGGTGGATACCGCTTATATTAATTTAATTAGTAATTACGTATTCTGTTATTTTTCAATAATAATTTTATAAAGGAAATATGCTTAGTTTCGCTTTCATCATGGACAAATTTTTGAAAAAATCTCATTAGTATCTCGGTCAGAAATAAATGGAAGTTAACAAAGTAATTATATGTGAGATGTATTATTTTCTTGAATTATTCAAAGCCTTCTCATGCTGCCAAGTTCAACTTTTGGAACTCCGAGGCAGTAGGTATGTACAGGGTGAGCAAATAAGCGAGGTAAGCGGCTGTATCTCAGAAACTACTAATCGTAGAGACTTGCGGTAAAAAATTATAACTAAAGTGACCAAAAGAAAACACTAGAAATAATTTTCAAGTTCATACCTCTACTGCTAGGGGGCGCAATAGCTATGCTCGGGTAGAAAAATGCATTTTACTCAAAAATGTTTTATTATAAGTTGATAAAAGAATACCACCACTGTAATCCTCGTGAAATTCTGCATCTTTTTTGTTCATCACTTTTGATTGTAGGGCATGAAATAAGGGCGCGGGGGAAGGGAGAAGTCTGACTGATTGAAATGCCTATAACTTTAGTTTCACTCAACATATTCGAGCAAACTAGGTCTCATATGAGAGACCTTGCTTATTAAGAACAAAATATACCCATGACAAATTGGTATTTGCTGTTCCCGCTAGGGAGAGCCAATACAAAAGTTCATGGTTTTTTTCATTTTTCTCCGAAATTTCAAATATAATGATACCATTATTTTAACAGAAACGGAAAGTAGATCAAATTTGCAGGAAAACACCTCTAAACGGCATATCGATAACTTCACGCGTTCAGGAGTTATTGTCAAAAGAGCATTTTTTAACAATGCATGCATTAGAAAACAAATTATTTTTCGAATTTTTATGGTCAAGCATGCCATGACTAAAGTAAAAAATGTTTTATTTACAAAAATAATCAAAACAATCATGAAAATAACATTACTGATACTATAATAATAACATAATAGAAAATAAGCTAGGAAATAAAAATTGATGTAAATTGTGACTTAGCACTTCTCCAATATTTTAAGAAATTTTTGAAATTTTTTTTAAATATTTTTAAAAAGCAGTTCAAGTCAATGTTGTTAATTAAGACTTGCTAAAAAATATTGATGTTGATCCTAGATAATCAGTTTTTTAATAATGCAAGAAAACTAACCCACATTATAGTAGTAGCAGAAATTACCCATAAACAGATACGAAAGATGATGCCGCCGCGCAGACACAATAGGTTTGTTCTAGCATGAAATTGCGGACGGTTTGAAGCCAGCGGAGTTTGCGCATAGCAATAAAAGCGACGCTTATATCGTTATGCGCAAACTCCGCTGGCTTCACACCGTTCGAAATTTCATGCTAGAACAAACCTTATATATGCGAAGCTCCTCCCTCATCCACATGTGCGAGGTGGAAGGAGGCACAATTATTATTATACTAGAGCATATTCAAAATTTGTTCTGGCCGTTCTACGCTAAACGTATGTTTCTGTCGCCGTCAATAATTTTCATATTGTTGGTGCGGTATAAGATTCCATTCCCCTACTCTCGCGATAAAACTTCGGCCAACAAATATCAAACATTCCGACAAAGCTTTCGTATCTGTTTATAGGTAATTTGTGGTATAGTAGTAGCCCTCGAGGTCGCCCTAGAACTCCAGTCACGTGAATGCTTTAATTAAAATTTCTTTAAAAAAAATGATGCTGATCCTAGATGAGTTTCTAGGGAAATTCAAGAAAACTAAGCCAAACTAGTACTATTAGCCGCCCTAGAACATAGAACTAAAATGAAGCCAATGTTTAATGTTTTTGTTTCAAAGTGGGGACAATCTTTGAGTAATTTCGAAAATGTTACTAAGTAATCATCTTTTTCTTCAAAGGAAGTAGTTTAAGAGAACGTTTTAAGGCTAGTTTTACATGAGACAATTTATTCGTGAATTAGTTCACGAATTTCTTCGTCAATTTCTTCATGAATTAGAATTTGCCTTACATGGGACAAGAACCTCACGAATTTTTTAGCACTTCATCGATACCATCAGCCACCAACACAAAACAATTATTAGGCTATATAATAAGAATATGTTTTGTGTGCGTCTTGAACATATTATTACTTAAAACATTTAAATATAAACTGTGTGGTGTTTCCAAGGGTATTTTTTAAATATAAACAAAGTGTTAATATATTTTCCGTAACACAAATGTAATTTATATACTACTGCTCGGAATTTTTAAAATATAAGCACAGCTTATTCACTACCAGCTAGTCATGTTGCGGTGGCATCCTTTGATTTGGGAAAAGTCTTGGGAAAAGTCAATAACCAAATTTTGCAAATTTTAGAAGAGGGCCATGACTCAATATTGTTTTAAACATCTGGGCATCTGAATAATACTTTTGGCAGTTCGTTTAATTTAAAATATGCTTTTTTATCGTGTAAAATCCGTTTAAAAACGATTTTAAATGGCAAAATTGTATAAAAATCAGAAATTAATTAAATTAGAGGACAAAAATGGACTAAATATTGTTACGGCTAGCCTAACAACCATCCGAACGTTTTTGTGCTACCCTATACAACTAGCCGCCGTGCCCCTCGCTTCTTTGTCTGTATGACTCATCGCCCGGCCGGTCGCGAAGTATCAGGATCGCTGGACTGGAATTATCTCGATGGCCTCGTCGAGATCATATAGAGTGGCGTCGGAATACTTCCCGAATATTCGTGATAGATTGGAGATTATATATAAGCAAACCTAAGGCGAATGTTAGTGAGTCGGTTAGCAGTTCAGTTCAGTTAATCATTGAGTGCTGAATAGATATTAGTGGTAAAGTTATAAGACTAGTTTAGTGAGTTAAATTGTATACAGTGGTAGTGAATAAAGAGAGTATTAGTTGAAAATAGCAAAGTTGTAATTCTGTTAAGAACCCACGGGAAAAACGTAACAATATGTTGTTTTTCGACAAATAGTCATTCTTGACAAAAGCTACCGCTTCCCGCAAAAATAGTAAAATACGGTCTATGCAGCGAATTTTGGATTTTTTTTTATACCACACTGATCAAAAACTACGAAAACATGACTTTCATAATCAAAATAATTTTGACAATGAATTTTTAAAAACAGCAAATTTAAAGAGTGGTAAATTTAAATTAAGAACAAAAAAGCCTAAAATCTTTTTTGTGCCATAAACAGTTTCAAATTCAAACATTTGAATAGTCAAATATTCGAATAGTTAAATAGTCGAATATTCTAACAGGCAAATATTCGAATAGTCGATTTTTTTACTAACAAAAAATTCGAATTTAGAACAGTCGAATATTTGAATTTTCGAATTATTCGGATACCATTCCTAGCCCTAATATACCCTCACATTATTTTTATTTTTGTGATCGGCACTACTGATTTCACGGTAAAATTGACGAAAAAAAAACATGTTCTATTTACGTGAATTTGCTCTTTTACACTTGACAATTTTCCACGCGAAGTGACTTCATGAATGAATTCACGAATAAATCGCCCGTGTAAAACTAGCCTTAAAAATATTCATGCTAATTGTAGACAATGAATTTTTGCCTCGGTTTTTCGGCAACTCTAGAAAACTAAGCCAAATGTTTTTATTTCAAAGTGTGGACAGTGCTTGAATAATTCAGAAAAATGTTATTAATCATATTATTTTTCAAGGGTAGCAGTTCAAACGAGGGCGGAAACCATCGGGGAAACCACCTTAGAATTTTAGTTCGCAAGCTAATAGGTTTTTTAGAAATTTTAAGTATTTTTTAGCATTCTATAGAATTTAACGAGGAATTTAATCAGATTTTTTTAGAATTTGTTCGATATTTTTACCTATTGCGCATGCTCAAACGCAAGCGCAGCGGACTCTCCACACCGCGCTGCCGGGCGGCGAACTGGCGCAATAAATATATATATACAGGGTGCTACAAATTCGAGTGCATGCATGGGGATCTCGGGAACCGTAGGAAATACGAAGTCGGTTAAACCAAGGCAAAGTTGTGCAATTTGATGCCCAACAAGATGCGGTTTTGTAATTCGAAAAATAGCGAATAGTTCCGGAGATATTCGTAAAAAAGCGGAAAGCAGTTATTTTATTTTTATTTTTTCCTGACTTTATTTGAAGAGATAATATAAAATAAATTTAACATTATTATTGCCACTTTTTCCCCTTTATAAAATGGCAGTATCAAATTTTAAATCTGACGTTTCTTGGCCGGACCCCCATCATCAACTTAATTTTTTTAAATACGGACCTGGATTTTTTATTTCATTTTTTAGAAGCCTTTGATCTCCGAAAACCAACGATGTATCACACTTACCAATAAATCAACAAATCTAGATTTTTTCCATAAGAGATAATGTGTTAGACAGAGACAGTGCGATCTTTTCTGACCCGATTTCACTTATGAGAATATTTTTGTTACCGCTATTGGACAAGTGTGATACATCGTTGGTTTTGGGAGATAGCGGTAACAAATATTCTCATAAGTGAAATCGGGTCAGAAAAGATCGCCCCGTCTCTGTCTAACACATTATCTCTTATGGAGAAAATCTAGATTTGTTGATGTATTGATAAGTGTGATACATCATTGGTTTTGGGAGACCAAAGGCTTCTAAAAAATGAAATAAAAATTCCAGGTCCGTATTTAAAAAAATTAAGTTCATGATGGGGGCCCGGACACGAAACGACAGATTTAAAATTTGATACTGCCATTTTATAAAGGGGGAAAAGTGGCAATGATAATGTTAAATTTATTTTATATTATCTCTTCAAATAAAGTCAGGAAAAAATAAAAATAAAATAGCTGCTTTTCGGTTTTTTACGAATATCTTCGGAACTATTCGGAATTTTTTTAAATTTCAAAACTGCATCTTGTTGGGCAACAATTTCAATTGTGCAACTTTGCCTTAATTTAACCGACTTCGTTCTCCTACGGTTCCCGAGATCCCCATGCATGCACTCGAATTTGTATATATTTTTTTCAGATATTTTTTGAATTTTTAGAATTTTTTGAAACAATTATATGAAAATTAGGGTTTTTTTGAATTTTGGAAGTTTTGGTGTACAAAATTGGATTAGAATACTGATGCTGATTGTATATGATAAGTTTTTGGGCAATTGAAGTACTACTATTAGTCGCCGTATAGAAGTCCAGTAGTCCAGTCAAATAAACGTTTTTATTTCAATATGTGGACAATTTAGAATATGTCATTATCATATTATTATTCAAGGAAAGCAGTTCAAGTGAATATGTAATGAGTTTTCGAGTAATTCAAGAAAACTAACCCAAACTAGTACGTATATATTACCAAAGATCTTGTAGATCTTTGCTATTACTATTAGTCGCTCTAGAAGTCCAATCAAGTGAATGTTTTTATTTCAAAATGTGGACAGTTTTTAAATAATTCAGAAAAGTGTTAATCGTATTATTTTTAAAGGGAAGCAGTTCAAGTGAATGTTTATAATTAAGACTTCCTAAAAGAATATTGATGCTGATTATAAAAAATTAGTTTTTTACTAACTGAATAAAAGTAATCCAAACTAGTACTATTAGTCGGCCTAGAAGTCCAATCAAGTAAGTAATGTTTTTATTTCAAAATGTGTAAAGTTTTTGAATAAATCAGAAAAATGTTACTAATCATATTATTCGTCAAGATAAGCAGTTCAAGTGAATGTTTTTAATTAAGACTTCCTAAAAGAATATTGCTACTGAAGTCTAGTCAAGTAAATGGTTTTATTTCAAAATGTAGTAAATTTTTTAATAATTAGGAAAATGTTACTAATAATATTAGTCTTCAAGGGAAGCAGTTCAAGTGAATGTTTTTAATTAGGCATTTTGATTGTAGATAATGAGTTTTCGAGTAATTCAAGAAAAGCTCGAAGAAAACTAATCAAAAATAAAACTATTAATCGCCTTAGAAGTCCAAACAAGTAAATATTTTTTACCTCCAAATTGGGCAGTCTTCATCATCATATTGTTCTTCGAGAGAAGCAGTTCAAGTGAATGTTTATAATTAAGACTTCCTAAAGAAATATTGATGCTGATTTTTGGGCAATTCAAGAAAACTAAGCCAAATTAGTACTATTCGTTGCCCTAGAAGTCCAATCAAGTAAATGTTGTTGTTTCAAAGTGTGGACAGTAGGATGGAGCGAAAAAAGCACTTTTTGGAAATTCAATTTGCCATAGTGCGCAAAAGTTGCTTTTTCACTCGCCTTGTCATCACCAGAAAAAAATTTTCTTCACCATTTAAAAAAAAATCATCTCTACCGCACTAAATATTTTTAAAGTGTAGGTATATGAAAAATAATTTTTATTTTCTTTTTAAGGGATTTTAGGTTTTTGTGACTAAAAAATATCAAGAATAATTAAAAAATTGTTTAATTGGCAATAATTATTACTTATATGAAGTAATGTTTTGGTTTATATATTTAACTCGATATTTAATAAAAAAATATTTATATTCAAAAAAAAAGTTAATTTCTGTAAATATTGACTAGACATGAATTAACAATTTAAAATTTTCTGGGCATGAATTAACGATTCAAAATTTGCAAATCCTCATTATCTTTGATATTTCCTAATCACAAAAACCTAAAATCCTCGCTAAAATCACTATATTTTTGCAAAATGACATAATTATTTTAATAATTTTAAAAACAATTAAGGATCGTAGGGGACCTAAAGAACCCATGATTTTTTAGAAAGATGGAAAAATTAACCCCCTCAAAAATAACAATCCAGGAAGACCCTTGGATAATGTCCTGTTTATTATGTCAAATTGCTGCTATTGATATTATATGTACGTACAGGGTGTTCGAACGAGGACTGAACAGGTGCTTATTTTTGACCTTCCCTGCATTTTAAAAACAAACCAAAATAACCATTTGATGCATTTTTTTCTGCTAAATTAAAAAATTGAATAAAAAAACATTTGAACCAAAAACAAAAGGCTTACGCCATGGATGGCGGTTTTTTACATAGAACACCCTGTATATTACTACATTTTTGACACATTCCGTGTATAATATCAATCCTATACTTATTTAGCTGTTTACGAAATATCGACAGTTGAAAGTCGGGCATTTTGAGCCTGTCAACTTTATAATCTAAACCGCACGAGATCAAAGAAAACGGTTTGCACATTTCTATCTTAGGTTTTCATAGGCAATCGGATGACAGTAACTTTGAATTTAAACGTAGGTTTAAAAGTTCCGGTTAATTTTATCCGCGGGTTAAATTCAAAGTTACTGTCATTCGATAGCTTATGAAAGCCTAAGATAGGAACGAGGATAGGAATGTCCAGGGAAAGTGCAAACCGTTTTCTTTGATCTCGCGCGGTTTAGATTTTAAAACCTGCCAAAATGTCAAAATGCCCGACTTTCAAACTAGCGTCTACAGAGAGCGGTCTGTTTTGAACTTTTCTGGTGACCTTCGGCGACCTTGTTCGAATGTTGCAAATAATGAAGTTATTTCGCATGACCCTCCGCTCGCTTCGCACTACCAAACAAAAATAACCCAAACTAACCCAACGCATTGGGTATGCGTTAGGTATGAGAAAAAAACATTTTACAAATATAACCTTAAAAAGAATTAGCACTGAAGGGATCGAACCAGCAACCTTCGCATCACAAACACACTATCTACCCACTAAGCTACCAGACCGTTGGAATTGATTCAGTGTACCGCAAAGACATGGGTAATTCTCTCGGTAATTCTACCGATTCGCCAATGGGTCGCGTCGTGGAACCGAACAGAAAAGTTCAAAACAATTGCCAATATTTCGTAAACAGATAAAGATAGGTAGATATAGGATATTATACACGAAATGTGTTTAGATTTCTATAGAGTCCAAAAATGTAGTAATATACAGGACGTTCGATTTAAAAAACGGTCTCTTCGTTTTGATTCAAATGTTTTTTGGTTCAATTTTTGAATATAACAGAAAAAATACATCATGGCTATTTTGGTTTGTTTTAAAAATACAGGGAAGTTCAAAAATAAGCCCCTGTTCAATTCTCGTTGAAACACCTTGTACTTGTACACCGAAAGAGATACAGTGTCGGTCAAATAATGGCAAAATTGCGCATTTAAGTGCCTAACAATATGCCGCGATTAGAAAGTTATAAAATTTCGAGTACTTCCGGAGATATCCGGAAAAAACCGAAATTTATAAAAATCTGTTTATTTTTTCCTGGGTTTATTTATAAACCACTTTTGCATTGCCACTTTTTTCGCTCTACCCAACGGTGGTATTGAATTTTGAATCCGGCGTTTCGACTTCAAGTGGTCATCATCAACTTTCTCTTATTAGGTAAATGCGAACTTTATATTTTTTATGGTTTTTTCAGTTGAAATTGGCGTTATTAATATGAATAAAATGTAAGTATTGTGTTTTTATTTTTTTTATTATTTATTTTGCTTTAGAGTAAATTTGAATATAGTTTAGGTTAATTAAATTTAATTAAAATTGTTATTTAAAAAAAAGTTGAAGACCTCTTGAATACGAAAGATCGGATTTTAAATACGAATTTTAATTAAATTTAATTAACTTAAACTATTCAAAATTACGCCCTTGGCCAGAGCAGAATAAAAAAAAATAAAAAAATGATAAAAACACTAATATATCAATAACGCCAATATCATCTGAAAAACTATAAAAAAATTAAAGTTCGTATTTAAAAAAGAAAGCTGATGATGACCCCTTGAAGACGAAATGTTGGATTCCAAACTGGATACCACGATTGGGTAGAGCGAAAGAAGTGATAATGCAATTCAATTTAAAATCAGTTTTTAAATAAACCCAGAAAAAAAATAAAGGATTTTTCGGTTTTTTTCGGATATCTCCGGAAATACTCGGAATTTTAAAGCGTTCTAAAAGGCATATTGTTATGCACCTAAATGCGCAATTTTGCCGACACTGTATCTCGTATGGTTTTCGAGATCCCCATACATAGACTCGAATTTGAACCACCCTGTAGAGACTGTTTCCGGACATATTATGTTATGCTAGTTTTTAGGGATAATTTCACAGCGGTCATGATTTAATCCCATTGACCTCGAGGATTAATCCCTTTTTAGGTAACATAAAGGCATTTATTTATTGCCGCACTAGCGCAGTAGGTAAATTCTCGAGAAAGATTTGAATTTAAAGTTTAATGTCTAAAATACATAAAAAAAAGTATTTTATAAATATATTTGTGAGACTATCACTTTAATAATAGTGGCATTCATCACATAATTTTTATTGCTCTGTTTTATATCGGTTGAGGGGGTACCTAATAGCTAAGGTCAAGGCTCAGGCGTTATTCCAGGACTGACAAAGCTTGCCTATTTTGTCTATCCGTAATACCTCCATAATTTGCAAAATAATATCTTCTGAAATGAATGTAATTAATCGGAAGGGGTATCCCATATAAAAACAATGTTAGGTAACTGCAAAATAACAAACTTTTATTGAACATCTACATCTACCGTCATGCAAGAACAAAGAGAATGGACATTTTTTCTTCATTACGAGGTATTGATCCATGGCTTTCCAGACAAAGGAATATTATTCATTCTTTAGAAGCACCTTAACAATTTCAATCACAGAACCCGATATCATAAAAAATATTCTTACAGAACAAAGAAACCGTTGAGTAGCGATATGTGAGGGATAACCCCTTGCCCCTCTCTATGCAGTATGTAGACACACATTTTTTAAGCGTTGTACCTACCTACTATATTATATTACGTGGACGCAAGGGATAGAGAGCCATTATTAAGCCCCACCGCTATTTAAAAGTACCCTTATGAAAGGTTGACATTAAATGAACCGTTAATTGTTACCGATAAAGGGCCCTTTCGAGAACAAAGAAACTTACAGAAAAAATTATTTTTTTCGGAAACCATGGGCTAATTTCAGAAAAGAGTTAGGGAATGTGAACGAAAGGCTTGCTACTGATGAATCCTACGAGTCAAATTTGCAAAATACGCAGGCAATTATTAAAAAAACGTAAAAAGTAAACATTATAACAAGTGGTCAAACACGATCATTGATAAAAGGAGTGGCAAACCCACTAGAAACTTGGCAACAGCGCACATCACGTCGTCAATAAGGACACGTTGCAGGCATCATTATGTCTAGATTTTCGGCGATTTTCCCTTTGTTTTCGCTAAGTAAACAATATGTAATTTAATAGTGATTAAGCAGCCTTAGTTCTCTGCGGTACCGGAATAGAAATTTAACTTGTTTGGCTAAGGAAAGCTAGTAGAAAGTTCAATATTTAGGTTCAAAAGTAAAGTGTCAGATTCGAGCCAATCAGATCGAAGCACATGCTACGTCACATGCCAGGCATCACCCGGGCAATGCTCTTGTTAAGAAGAGAGAAAACACCCTTCTCGATTAGAAATTCCCTGTTTTTCATTACCTTTTTCCGATGCTCAACGATATAATGTAAATTCGTACTGCTTACCTATAAAGTACTGAGGGGGAGGAGTCACAATATTGTCGCAGTCGTTGGGTCACTTTCACTTGTTCAAAGTCAAAGCCACCTGGGAATAAATTGGGCAGGGCGCGACACTTTAAACCGGGATTTCTTCTGTTTTTGTTGGGAAGAAAATTTTTAGAAAGGTGACTTCGTAAAAAGCAGTGTCACGTGCGTGAACTAGCTGTATCGACCAATGAATGGAACACGATTACTCGATTCACGAGTGTCACTTTGTGTACCGTTAGCAAAATCGCGTCAGCTGCGATTTTTTTAGTTTTTTTTTCGCTGCGCTGCACGATTTTGCTTACCGTCGACTTTGTTTTCTACTGGAAGCCCATGGGAAATTCAAAAACTACCGTTCAAGCCCTCTGAATGGTATTTTCACCACGAAAATCGGGCTTGGACTGAGTTCTGAATCAACGATCAACATTTGGCGTGGCTCACGCGCAATCGAGCGCGGGGGGAGGACGCGTGAACTACCGCGTGTCGAGGTCTGGTGGTGCGCGATTACAAATGCGCCTAGTCTACGGTCTCAGCGGCGTTGCCATACTGTCGGGAAAGTAACTTGCCTCTAGGGAATACT